>JAGFPH010000013.1:1065250-1092817 GCA_018207615.1 Philaenus spumarius | reverse complement strand
TTATAAAAAAATAATAACTGATTTTTTGGGGGTTTTTTGGCCAAAAAGGGGGTTGTTTTTCAAAATTGTTCAAAACCCTTTTTCGTGCATCTACACAGGCGTACTGGACATGTCTGGTGCAAATTTGGTTGAAATCAATCGAATAGTTTTCTCTCTAGCTTTGTTTACTTTTATTAAAGTAGGCGATTAACTAATAAATATTATTATTATTAGATAGAGAGAAAACTATTCGATCGATTTCGAACAAATTTGCACCAAACACGTCAATTAGGTCTTTATAGATGCACGAAAAAGGATTTTGAACAATTTTGAAAAACAACCCCCTTTATGGCCAAAAAACCCCCAAAATCAGTTATTATTATTATTATTATTAGCTAAATGAAATTTTTTAGAAAGATGCGGGTTTTTGTATATGGTAGGGCACATTAAAGGCTACAAATAAGCCAAATTTTATCAAAATCGTTACAGCCGTTTTTTTATAAAAAAATAATAACTGATTTTTTGGGGGTTTTTTGGCCAAAAAGGGGGTTGTTTTTCAAAATTGTTCAAAACCCTTTTTCGTGCATACAGGCGTACTGGACATGTCTGGTGCAAATTTGGTTGAAATCGATCGAATAGTTTTCGCTCTAGCTTTGTATACATACAGACATACAGACATACAGACATACATACAGACATACATACAGACATACAGACAGACATTTTGTAAAAATCACTTTTTTGGACTCAAGGGGTCCCAAAACGGATATTTCCACAAAAATCTCAACATCGATTTTTTTTGCGATCACTATACTTTCTCTATACTATAGTATAGTGAGAAAGTAATATACTGACAGCCAGTCTGTTGTGAGGGCGTGTAAGAGCAGGTATTAAGAAGTGTTAATGTCAAACTGCGATGAAGATTTTTTTGAAATTTTTAACGACGCATTAATTGGAATTTGCGGAAATGAAAAGGAAATTTTTGCAGGGGCTGCCTCAGAACGCGTTCGGATTTTTGACGTTTCGGATTATTGACGTTCGGATTATCGACGCTCTACTGTAATTTTTTCAAAGTTTGAAATCAGCTGTTAGTGGAAAAAGGTGATTCTGTACCAACACAAAACATATTTAATTATTATTTATAATGGCGATCCCGTTGCAGTATAATATTTAGTATAGTTTGTGTTGTTTTTACCCCCACAGATAGATTGCGCAGTGTTTCAAAAAGTATATAAAAACACGCTTGTATTGAATGCGACGTTGTGTGAAAATTTCAAAGCAATCTGTGAAGAACTTTTGGAGATTTAAGATTTTGAACAAACGTACATTTACATTTTTATTTATATAGATTTAGGTAAAACAATACAATTTATATCATTATAATAAATGAGCAATTTATGAATAGATTTTTTGTTGTTTTTAAACAATAATAGGTGGTACAAACATTGATTGTTTTGGTAGATAGAGAAAACAAGTGTATGATATAAATTAATTTGTGTTATTTCTTGCCATGCTGCATAAAGAGGACTGTGAGGGACCATCTGTGGAAAAGGTAGTTAATGAATGATAGTTGATATCACCAAAAACATATTGTTTTATTACATTTGTATTGTTTTGCTTAATTTTTAATTAGTTCTGCATATGGTTATTTCTTTGTAACCTTGCAAAAAATTGGAAGGCGTATCAAATTTTAATAAATGTTTGACGAATTTTAGGGGTTATGCAAGAGTTATGTTGGTACACTAAATGATACTAACTGATTGTGAATGTTTTATTGAGTTTTAAAAAGTCAATTAAATAACTAGATATGTTGGAAGTGATAGTGAAACTAGAAATATTAGTTTGTTGTAGGCAATCCTGCGTTAGGGTCAAGCTAAGAATGATGCATGTACATTACAAATTTTTTTGTTTTTTAGGACGAGGATATTGAAAATCTTCCAGTACACGATGAGAAGAAACACAAAGAAGAGGTAAATCTTAATTTATTTAATAAGTCTAAAGTCTAAACACAAATTGAAATATCCTGCCTTATAAACAATTATCTGACATCCTTTTAAACATTAAATAATTAAATTAATCTTTTGATTGATTTTACTATGTAATGGGAAAACGGATTAAAATTTGTTGTTGAATGTAAGCTAGTTGTGTTCTCAGGAATACACATTTTCTAATATTCAACACATAACTGGCCTGAAACCTTGATCAAGTATACAGAGGTGTGTTGTATATTTAAGTATGTTAGGCCACGGGGCATTGTTTATATTTTGCTAAAGGATTTAATAGTATTGATTTTAACTTTTAATTTTAATACTTTAAAAAATGATTGCAATGTGCAAGTAAATAGAATTACATTTCTCATTTGTTTTAGACTCATGTGTGTGGTGAAGACGAGCCCTGTTGTTCTTACGAACCCGAAGGAGAGAGACAACCCTTATCAGAACTGAAGATTGTTGCTTGTCAGTCATTAGCAGGACAAGATAATAGTAATAGCATTGATGGACTTATCTCTGAAACAGAAAGGTAATTTGTAGTTTATTCCGTATGAACAAGAAATATACTTTCAAGATATAAACTTTTTAAAACATAATTAGTAATATGGTTAGACTCTGAGGAGAAGAAAAGGAGTTGGCAAAACACCTAATTAGATCAAGATATACGACACCCTTTTCCAATTTTAATATTAGATTTAATGTTTTACAATCATCATTTTTTAAAGCTTATTGTTTAAACTTTATTGCATATAAATAATGGGTTTGTTATTGCTGTGCTATGTTATGCAGTCTATTTATTTCTAAATATGAATAAAGTTTGTGTATTTTTACAAACACAGAAAAAATAAATATAAACAAATTTTATCTGAAACATTATGTTATGCAATTATTTGTGTTGTGATCTTATAAAAGTGGTTGTATTATGCTTTATAGATTTTCAGTAGCAGAAAGTGTAGTAGAAATAGGCTCTTCAAATTGTGATATAGCAGAACTGTCAGATCTAGAGGACCTCAGCCCAGGTTATAGTGAAACTTATGCTGACGAATGCAGACAACGTTCGAGAAATGCATCTTCCAGTTCTAGGCTACATAATTCTTCAAGCGATGATGAAATAGACGATGCTACAACTGATGTCTTAGGCCAATTAACCCCTCTTACAGATAGGATACTTGATAAGTAAGTAATGTTTTGTTACATATTTTTTATAAATTTTTGTTTTGTAACTGGCCCAAATGGCACCAACTTTCATTAATGCCACTGTTTTGCTCTTCTTTCTTGTTCAAGTAATTAAAATTAGTTACATGAGCTAGTATATTCTTAATAAATGCAGCTTACATTTAATCAAAGTTAGAGATGAACGAACATTTTTTAAACATGTCCCAATCAATTTAATAAGAGCAATGTAACCTAAAAGGTTTATAACAAGATTTTCTTTAGTTTTTTATTGTTATGTTAGAAATTTGGTTTGTCTGGCAAAGAAGACACTAATATGTACTCACAGATATGCAGGCACTAAATGTATTATATTATTATTAAAAAAATTATTTTGCATTATGATTTTGTCAAACTTAATATTTTTTGTTATCTCTTTCTTGTGCGTCTTATTAAATTTTGCATTTTGTACATCTGGACTAGCTGAAAATCCCTGTTATGTTGTTACAGTAAACGAAAAATAGATTAAGTTATTCTGTGAGTGTAAGTACATTGATTCTTATACGAGTCAATAAGTAATTTATATGGGACTGTGAGAATTTGTGATTAGTTGTGTCTTTTTTTATAGATATGAGAAATTACATGTTTAACTTTGTCCCTTTTTGTGTGATATTCACACTTACGTAGGTTATTATCAAAAATCTTTACATACCTGAAATTACACCCAGTAGGAACATATATACTGAATTTTGTGAGCGAATTTGTTTTGGTTTGCAAGAAATAATATTTATACTCTTCGTTTGTGATTTTTCTGACTAGAAATTCAGGTGGAAAGATCCTTTTTTGGAGAGCACACCATTTCTGGGGACTACTAGCTACCAAATTTTAAGTCTGCATTGTGGTTCCGGAGATGTTGTGTTTAGTAATATGTAATAAATATATGTTTCTGTTGGAAATCAGCTTTAGAATATTCCAAGACGAAGTTCTGTATAATTTTCTCTCTCCTTTTTTTTTTGAACTAATCCTTATTTGTTTCATTACAGTATATGTAAATTATTAATTACAGGGAAGACATTCGAATACTGCTTCCTTTAGATCGCTACAATCCCCTCCCTCCGTTAGACTGGGCAGATTTACCTGAGCTTTGGGGTATGTTGTGCCGTAAAGATGCAGACAGTTTAAGGCATCGAGACCCAGATCTGTTTCTGCAGCATCCATTCATCGAGCCCCGTATGAGAGCTGTACTGTTGGATTGGATTGCTGAGGTAAGTTGTTACTATTATTAATAAAATAGTCTCTGTTTGACCCAGAGTGATTTCGTATGGACAGATTTAATTTTATAAGGCGATGATAACTGCTAAGGTTTTTCGCCTTAATAATAATAACAAAATAAAATTTTATAACATAAGTTTACTACAATATTATTTATATTATTCTATTTCATAATATAGATTTTTTAAAGTATTTATAATCACTTTACTTTTTGGTGTTAGCGTGATTTAGTTATAAAATAATGTCAACTACCGTAAAACGGAGTCAATAGGGACAATTTTGAGTATTATTTTGCTATAATTTAGCTTCCAAACTATGTAACACTAAATTTTCATGCTTAAAAGTTGGTCGTTGTTCTTAGGCACATATACACCTTTATTTTTCTTCTCCAGTTACCTCTGATTTTTATTGATTTTTTAACGCTGTCCCTATTACCCCCAATGTCGGGTTCAATAGGGACAGCCATTTATTTTGTACATAAATGCCTGTTAGGTGTTATGGGGTCTATAGGGACAGTAAACTTCTTTTTTTTTTAAATACCTTAACTCAATGACTGTTAACATAGAGTATAAAAAGTTCTGAGAGTTTATATCAGTCATAGTTTTCTAGCGTAGAATATAGCCTTAATTGTGTCACCGGGTTTAAAAGTATACAACAAAATATATTCATTGGAGAAAAATATAAATATTTTCCCCAGTTTTTGTCCCTATTCACCCTATTTTTTGGTACTTTCAAATGTATATTCTTCATAAACTTTGATATTTCTTTATTGTTTTCAGGTTTGTGACGTCTACAGATTGCACAGAGAAACTTATTATTTAGCACTGGATTATATAGATCGATATTTATCAAAAGAAACTAATATTCCAAAACAACGACTCCAACTTATAGGTAAGACTGTAGCAGATGAAGTTGAGAAATGTCTTTATCTGTTTTTCTTTTTAAAGTAGCTTGAAAAATAAAATTTTAAGCTGATTTGTCTATGTATGCATAAATGTATTAACATAATTGAGTAAACTTTTATAATCAGTCGTCATGCATTGTTGATTCTCATTTTGGCACCCGCAATTCATAAGAGACCATAGTCCCATGTACCTATTTAATTTGAATATATTTTTCATTTTTAAGGTAAGAAATTATTGTTATTAAAATATAATGTCGTGTACAGGTTCAGGTTGAATCGAAACACAGAATCCCTCTTTCCATCTGATACACAAGGATACAAGGCTGTATTTGTGCATATAATATAAATCATCACTTAGGAATAAAATAACTTTACATAATTATTTGATTTTTAATAATTTAATAGATGTTCAATGAGTACTGTGGTGAATGTAAACAGTTAGAAAAACTGAAGTCTAAACCAAAAGTTTGGTAAATAACACTACACAAATAAACTGAAAAAATTTATTGACAGAGTTATTGTAGTTCATTAATGTACATTTCGGTAACCAAGTATAAACAATATGAGGGCTAAACGATATGACGAGTTTAGATTTTTAGAACCCTCCGATGATTTTAACTTGGTTATTTTTCTATAATAGTTACTTGTTAAAGTTATTATACAAATTATATCTGCTAGGATCCATGAAATAAGTTTTAGTACAATTTTCTGCCAATCCTAACGTAACACTTTCACTAAAGTTTGTCGACATGTTTCGGAGTTCCTCCATTATCGAGACCTATTTCAGTACTGGATTCATCCGTTATGGAATCGTCTAGATATAGTTAGCCACCCCTCTCTTCCTACTACTGGTGCTCCTTCTTATGTAATCTATTATGTAATCTCCGATATCACCATTTTTCATAACTGCGGGTTATGACATACATGTTTCAGATGTCAAAACCTTCAACCTTTTACTAGGTCCCATTGCCTCCCTGTGGACTATATGTTTTTTTATTTTATATGAATGTATTTTAATCCGTGTTCTAGAAAAAATAAAAAGATATTAAATATTTTGTGTTACACATAATAGATGTTTTACCTGTCTGAAGAAGGTTTCAATAATATTAATAGGCCAGTCGGTAGGGGTAATTTTAGACCAAAAGTTCCAGTAATCTTCAATACGGCTGATTTTTTTTTATAAGTACATTAAAGTATGTAGATTAACATAAAAAAAGTTTACCAGTCCATCGATTTCCCAAAGTCAAAAAAAAAAAATCGAAAAACATTTTTTTTAGATTATCCTTAATATTTTGAGCTGGGATGAAAATAAATAAAAATAAAAAATACCACCTTAGGGGAAGTATTTTTCAATAGAAAAGGTCATATGTATTTCTTTCCTCCGAGCATTTTCATCAAAATGCTTGAGTTAATCAGCTGCAGATTTGTCAATTTTTTAACTATAGTTTTTAAAATAAGTACAGCAAAAAACAATTGTTTGTAACTTCTGTACCAATTTTTAAATCGATATGTTCAAACATGTCGTAAATGGAGTCGTTGAATCCAAAAGCGTTATTGTTAAAACGAGATAGGTAAAACAGAAGACTATTTTCAAGCGCCTCGTTTTTAAAAATAACATGAAACAAATCGTTCATACTTACTAAGAATATTTATACTGGTGTATTCAACTTGTAAAACAAATTTGATGTTGATATTCCAAAAATTGACGAAACTGGAATAGATTGAAATTAGTTTGTGGGTTCGGTACTCCTAAAATCGAGAAACCCATTGATAAGTCAAGTGGCTCTAGATCGGGTAATTTTCAAGATAACAAGCTGAGACTCAGCATACATGTTTAAAATATATATTTTAACTTCTATGTCAAGTTTCAATTCGATATATTAAAATTCAGCCAATTTAGAATAAGGCAACGCTTCATATATGAATGAGATTTCAACTTTTAGTGATTTCCCCTGCTGCAATACATACCTGCATTATCGAATTTTTTCCAGACAAATCATTGCTCGGAGGAAAGAAATACATATGACCTTTTTTATTGAAAAATACTTCCCCTATACGGTGGTATTTTTTATTTTTATTTATCTTCATCCCAGCTCGAAATATTAAGGATAATCGAAAAAAAGTGTTTTTCGACTTTGGGAAATCGATAGCTGGTAAACATTTTTTATATTAATCTACTTACTTTAAGGTACTTATGAAAAAAATCAGCTGCATTGTAAATTACTGGTAGTTGTAACCTACACCGACTGGGCTATAAGCATAGGTTTTATTTTAAATTAATTTGTTTGTGTTTGTTAATAGGAATAACATGTTTACAAATTGCTGCAAAGAATGAAGAAATTTATCCTCCTAAAATAAATGAATATGCGTATGTCACCGATGGCGCTTGTTCCGATTCAGAAATTTTAAAAATGGAGATTAGAATAATCCAGGTGAGTTAGCCTTATTTAAAGTGCCTTTAAATTTTACGGATGTAAAATTGATCATCTTTTTTCATTGATAATTAGTTGTTGCAAGTAACCAACACTGCAGTACAAGGGCGTAGCCAGGAAAACTTTTTGAAGAGTGGGGGGCAAGTCGGGACCGGGGATATGAATTTAAACCCTTTTACACGTTCACTGCTAAGGACGCACATGTGAGCTTGACAGTATTGTAAACTCTATGAGAAGCGGCCGACGCACAGTGCATTGTGCGCCAACCCCCGTATTGGGAGTATTTTCAATACACAATGCATTGCGTGTGCATCCAATTTTAAGCTTATGTGCGTCCGCTTTAAAATATTAGTGATTATTACACAGAAAGATTAAAAAATAAATGAATTTCTTCTCGTTTAGGCTATAAATATAAAAAATAAAAGGTCAGCTCCTGGCATAGGAAATACGAAATTTGCATAGCAGAGAAAGTGTTAAACAACAATTTCCATGCTTATTTTTAAAATGTTGATATAGTTACCCATGTAAAATATTATAGGATGTAAGGACGATGAATGATTTTGTATTGTTAAAATAAAGTATTTTTGTTGAACCTTCATAGTTTTCTTATTTAATACATCAGTTTAAGCTTACAAGAGAGTAAGGCTGTAACTTACTGCATCCATGTGTATGTACGTTGTACTTTAATCTAGCAAATCTTAATATCAGTATGCATGTAATGCACAATGATGTAAAATATATTGCTGGATCCTCTATTGTGTTGTTTATTTTATAATTTAACTTGCACTTTTTAAACATAGTATTAATTTTTACTACTAAATTTTGGGATTTCAGGGTGGGGTTTTGACCCCCCCCCCCCCTGACTACGGCCTTACTGCAGTAGCTAATATTCTTTACAACTTAAATACTTATTAGAGTGTCATGTTAAATAGAATGGTATAGGAAAAGAAAAGATAAGATTAACTTTGTATTATTAGATTCTTATTCAATGTGAAATTTGGTTTGAAAAAATATGTTTGGAATTAAGCATGTACAAGATATAGTTAAAAAAAAAAACGATTAATGCTATAAAATTCTTAATATTTATTTCCTAACTTTTAACATTATTTTCTTTAATATACACCCCACCACTGCTCCATGTGAATTTTCCATTGGTCAAAGCAATTTTTGAAATCACTTTAAAAAAAGCATGTTCATGGTCTTCACAAATTTTTCTTTCGCAGCTTCGACTGTCTCAAACCTTGTTTCTTTCTATACTGATGTCACCTTGGGGAACAGGAAAAGTCACACGGTGCAAGGTTAGGGTGGTTAGGGTAGATGTGCTGACACAGGGACCCGTGCTTGGCCAAAAGACCTCCTCAAGGTAGTATTGCTGATTCGCACTTTGCTTAACGTATCCAGTTTAAATACACAACCACACTGATATTGGATCATAAGTAAAAAAATCACGGAATTACTAAGAGTTTAACAACCTTTTTAACGATTTTCAAAGTGTCAGCACAAATGTCCATTTGAGAATCCTTTTATTCAGGTGTGAAATTCTTGGACACCAATTTTGAACTCACTTTCCTCATGTTAAAATGTTTATGCAAAATCTGACGAACAGATTCATTGTCAATGATCTCAGCCACTACTTGAACAGTTAAACAACATTCTTTTCTATTCGAATCACCAAATTTTTTAATTGTTTCTCCCGTCTTTGACATGTGTCATCTTCAGTCTCCTCTTGTCTCTCTTTAACCATGCAACTGTTCATGCTAATTTTTTGCAATACCTATCCATTGCGTGTTGCAAGCATATTTTCAAAAATTCGCCATATATAGTAATTATACCCTAATCCTAAAGTGTTCCACAGATTTTTTTGTAGAGAAAGGTTCAAAGAATTCATATATACCAGTAAAAAATTATTTGATGTAAAATTTACAAAGTTATTAGCTCAAGAAACAAAAAAGTTGTCAGTAACAAAAAGAAAACGTTCAAAGTAATGCTTATATAAAAAGTAGTAAACATTTTTTGTAATTTTTTTTTTAAATCTACAAAATGTTTGTAATTTAGTTCTAAATAAAACTGTTTAAAAATGTATATCAATTTCAAATTTCTTATTTTGAAAACACCAGTTTTTATGTTTGTACTACAAGACCGCTAACAAAACTAGGCCTAGTTTGAATAGTAATTTAGGAATATATGCTTTGCCCAAAGATGAAATATTGTTATAACAAAGTGTAGAGAATAAATCAAAGAATTGAACTGTATACTTGTAAGTTCTTATTTTATAAACGTATTTCACTTAGTTTTACTTGAATCACAAAATTAGATCAAACAAATGAAACTTTTCAAGTACCGATATCCTGTGTGAAAGGCCTACATAAAAAGTAGTAAAAACATTTTTTGTAATTTTTTTCAAAATGTTTGTAATTTAGTTCTAAAAAGAACTTTTTAAAAATGTATATCAATTTCAAATTTCTTATTTTGAAAACACCAGTTTTTATGTTCATACTACAAGACTGCTAACAAAACTAGGCCTAGTTTTAATAGTAATTATTTAGGAATATATGCTTTGCCCAAAGATGATATATTGTTACAACAAAGTGTAGAGAATAAATCAAAGAATTGAACTGTATACTTGCAAATTCTTATTTTATAAACATATTTCACTTAGTTTTACTTGAATCACAAAATTAGATAAAACGAACAAATTTGTAAATACATAAATTAAACTTTAATTCATTTCCTTTCCAACGGTTTTTGTTTTATTGCGATTAGATGATTTTTAGTGGGTGTAATATTCAATACAAGTTGAGTTGTCACAGACTACAGTAGAACTCCAAATATCCGGACTCCAATTATCCGGATCGCCAATTATCCGGATAAGATTTGAATAAGAACATAGTCAAACGAATGCGAGACTTGGCGGCGTAGAATCGATTTAAGGTAGCAAAACAGCTGACTCAACCTGGTATATTAAAAAAAAATAATGTATTTTACAGTGATTTAGTATTGTTAGTAAATATTACGTAATGTAAACATTGTCATTGATGTTGTTTTATCATAATAAATACCGTAAATGTTCTCTATTGTATTTTGTTTACGTTTTTCTCCTAAAAACTGCCTTTTTTTGAGAAAAATCCAATTATCCGGATTTTTGATTATCCGGATCGGGTCCGGTCCCAATTAATCCGGATAATTGGAGTTCTACTGTACTCAATTCACTACTACGGCGTGCTGAGACCACTTAACTTGAGTGGTCCAACAGTTGTAGGGTTAAGCCACTCAAAAACCTGGGTGTTTGATAAACATTCACCAAAGTATACCTGCTTTGAGTTTTTGTGGTGGATTTTTTGAGTGAAGAAATTTCACATTAACACGTTGCTCTTTAAAAAGCATTTTTCCGATTGGCTGAGGATGCATTGTCTGATACGAACAAGTTGTCTCAGTGTAAGGAATGGAAAGGCCCCTCCATAAGTTCTCTACTCGAGCAGTTTCATAACTGTGGTTTTATTATATTGTTGGAGTATTGTAATAATATACATTAATAGCTCCTACCTCAGCAGATTGATTACAATACTGAACACAGAAAATTTGCAATGGCAAGGCTGTCCACAGTCGGAACACTTAATGCGACGCGGGATTGGGTGTGAATATATCCCAAGTGCTATTGACTTGACTTTATTATTATTATTATTTTTTTTTTTTTTGGGCGAGGTTAAGACTATATAGTCCTCTCTTCTACCTAACCCCAAAGTGCTATGAGGAGGTCTATGGCATCTTTCTCAAACATTTGTTTAACTTGTGTCTCTGAGATTATCTGAGCATCTAACAATTTGTTTGACACATTTGTACAATTACAATGTTGCATCGGAAAAGTTTTGGAATTGTCTCAAGGGTGGAAAAATAAATTAATGATGAGGAAAATTAATTAGTTGTTAATAAATATTGATTAGATCTGGAATGCAAAGAAAGCAACTTTATAATTTTACTTAAGCCCCGGTTTCTAAGACCACGTCGAGCGTCCGGCGCGATTGTTGAACGTGATGACCACGTCAACGCTAGAACAGAGTGAATGCAAGAGCATTGGCGTGGTTTCTTAGACCACGTCCGGCTGCCGACGTCGCGTCAACTTTTCGAAGGTCCGGCGTGATATCTCAGCGTGGTACGCTCTGGATAGGTCTCAGTCTATTCCGGCGTGGTTTCACGGCGTGGTTTCACTGCGCAATATACTGCTTTTAATTTCTTTAAGCAACTTGTTTTTGTAATTGCTGTGAAATATTTAGCTGTATTAACTTATTATTTTATTGTGTATTACTAAGCACTATGGGGTCTAAAGTTTTCAAGAGTGAATTGGATGATCTGGTTGACACAGTTGATAGATCTAGTTCAAAATAATCCAGTTCTTTACGATTTTTCCTAAAAAAAAAAACTAAAAAGATGCCATGGGAAAAAACAATATTTGGAAACAAATTTCCGAGGAACTTGGGAGAGAAAGTATGTTTTTAACTGTATTGTTTAAACTGTGAACTAACAAAAATAAAATATTAAGCCTTACCTAAAAACCAAAAATGAAACATCGTGATGCACAGCAATGGTACGCAATGGTACATACTACATTGTGCAGCCAAAGGGAAACATCATTTTTCATTTTTTTTGTGTAGAACAAATTAAAAGTTTTTACTTTATTATTAAATGAGATACTTCAAAAATAAATTACATACATTTTTAAAGGAAGTTTACAGATTTTAAATTAAAACATTTTTTTTACATCTTCGTTAATAAAAAGTTTATAGCTTTGGGATGCTATATTTGTTAACGATATTATAAACATTTCCTTAACTATGTAAAAGGTCAACGGAAGTCTGAAAATCTTCGGTATCCCTTCACAAAACAAACTATTCTAATGGTACCATTTTTAAAGTTTTACTTGTAGCTATTTCTCAATTGTTGTAAAAGAAAAAAACGTTCAATTACTACTCGATGTTGGTATCTTTGAAAAGCACATTAGTTTAATGATAAATGTAATAGACTCAAACAAAAAATATACAGTGATGCAAAATTAATTTAATGATAAGAACTTACGCTTGCAATACAAAGGGTTCAATTTAACATAAATAATTATTGTTAAAGGTTTGATAAAAATGTTTGTCTGATCACTTTCGAAAAAGAAAAATTGTTTGATCACGTACTTGACGATTTAGTCACTTTTCTGAATGGCATTCAGCTGCCAATTCACAGAAATCTTTTCACTGCAAAAGAAGTCTTTAAACTTTTCTCGTACGTAGTAAGCCAAACGTGTTCCGTTTCTTAACTCTTATAGGTATCAAATTTTCTGTAGGTAGAGGAAGTTTATCTTCGTCTTGGTTGGAGCAACGAATTTTTGCCACTCTAAATAAATTGTGGAAAACATCCGCAGCTAGAATCCGGTTGTCAACAGTTTCAGGAGTGATAGCAATTTGTGTAAAAAATACTGTAAAGTACTGGGATAGGATCCCAAATACATTTTCACTGTACCGCCATGCTCGACAATGTCTGTAGATGAATACAAACCATACACCTTAACCTAAAAATTACATATTTTTCAGAGGCAAGTTCCAAGCTATAAACAGAACTAAGTTTTACTATGAGTGTAGGCCTATGTGCGTTTAAACACTTTTTCTAATTGAATTGAGCTGCCAATCCACTGAACAATTTTCATTGCAAAAGAAGTCTTTAAACTTGTCTCTTACACTATAAGCTAACTGAGTTGCTTTCCTGCCAGTTGTAGCAACATCATAATTCTGACACTCGCAACTATATCTGAGGTCTAGTTGCTTTCACAGAGCAAGAAATAGATTCGCGCCGTCAAATACGAGCTTTTTACAAACCAGTATCGCGTTGAATCACGGCGTGATGTAAGTAACGCCGGCTTCACCGACTTGCCGCTCTTGAACATCACGGCGTAGTTATCACGGCGTGGTTATCGCAGCGTGGTCTTAGAAACCGAGGCTTTAGAGAGATTTATTTATTGAAAATTCAATCCTAAAAAATCTGTTGGAATAAAGTGAATGTAGATTTTTACAGAAGGTTTATATTAATAAATTCATTCAAAAGAGGCATTATATTAAAGACCACTGAAGAATACCGTTGCGTGGCGGCCAATAGGACGGGCGTGCAGCGTTGCCATTTCTACTAGTCTCGAACACGCCTGGTATTTACCACTCGAAGTTTGAGCGCACAGTTTAAAGAATTATAAATGCGTTGATTCGGCCGCGTTCAGTTAGAAGCGTGGGAAGAACGTGACAACGTCGTACTAAGGCGATTGAAGCATTCAAGGTCTCGGTGTACACAAGCCCGTCCCTCAACGGTATTCTTTCGTGGTCTTTACTGTAGGTCCCAATTATGCGGCATAGTTTGGTGAGTTTGGAATAGCGCTACATTATTTAATGTATAGGCAAGTCTGGATTAACAGGATTCAACTGTAGTCGGTTGTATCAATAGTTTTACTTTGTTCTTTTAATCATGTTTTTGTAGTTTTCCATACATTGTTACAAGATAACTAATAAATAGTTCTATTTTGTAGGACCTTGATTGGTTAATGAACCCTATTACACCTCTATACTGGCTCAAAGTATTCATGCAGTTGTGTTATCAAGACAAAGCGAGACACCAAATGGGATTCCTGTACCCGCAGTTCTCACCTTCGTTATACGACAGAGTTACAAGGTTACTTAACTTGGTCACTTTGGACGCAGGCAGTTTGAACTATTCCTACAGTACTTTGGCGACAGCTTGCGTTTATTTAGCCGTGTCTTCAGAATTAGCTTTGGGTGTATCTGGTAAGTTTACTGCGATAATGTTCAACCTAAAATTAAGTTTGGCCAAATTTTAAATTGAATAGTAGTAATTGTCGCAAATATATGTTAGAGTTGGGTATTTTCTGTTGTCAAGAATCCCAAAATGGAACACTCAAGACTACAGTATGATTCACAAAGATGTGCACAGACTTAAAGCACATACTACAAGATAAAATTTCATATTAACATGAGTCCAAAAATGTTTGTTTTCCCGTACACCCTCCATTTGGTTTTGTGTGAGATATTGGGTTTTAATTTTGAGCTTGAAGTATTTTTGTTAAAGTTTTACAAGACCATTAAAAATACTATTGATTTCGAAATTGCTGCTATTTAAAATATTTAAGGTGAAATATTCTAAAGACGTAAAAAATATGCAAAAGATAAAATATTTTGGTTTTTTCTTGACAAACTAAATGGTTTGTTATTTTTTCTGTAGCTCAAAATTAACTTAGTAATTGCCTACAGTAAATTAGTATAAATCTACTTACATAAAGCTAAATGGTAACATTAATTTACACTGACATTAACTGAGAGGCACTTCCCGTAGTCGTACCCCCCTCGACCTCACACTTAAATTAAATCTCTCGATGGGAAACGTTCAGTTAAATTGCCAAAAGTAAACATTAAAAATTTTGAAATCACCTTTTGGGCGGGAAAGATTTTTTCAATTTTTTCATTTTTCCACTTTGATCGCGTTTTGTAAGAAAACGGTAAGAGATAGCAAAAAATGTTAAATAGAAAAGTTGTAGAAAATTTAATTTCGAACGATTTTCCATCAGATTTAAGATCTATTTAGCCACTATTCATCCGAGAAGGGAGGCTCCCAACGTCTTTCTACTTATATAAAGCTAGGAACGTTCACTGATTCATTCACTGACAAACTATGAGGCACTTCCCGTAGTCGTACCCCCCCTCGACCTCATACTTGAATTAAAGCTCTCGACGTGAAACGTTCAGTTAAATTACCAAAAGTAAACATTTTAAAATTTGAAAGCACCTTTTGGGCGAGAAAGATTTTTTCAAATTTTTTCATTTTTTCACTTTGATCACGTTTTGTAAGAAAGCGGTAAGAGATAGAAAAAAGTGTTAAATACAAAAGTTGTAGAAAACTTAATTTCAAACAAACGATTTTCCATCAGATTTAAGATCCGATCATCCGTTTAGCCGCTATTCACCCGAGAAGGAGCTCCGGCACACAATCCTTCAAATTTCCCATGTTAATCTTATGGAGTTTAATGAGTTTGAGCCAGCTGCCAAATAATCACTGATAGTCCTCTGATTTATGCTCGATCACCCATGTACAAACGAGCCAAAGATTAACAAGATCCTTTAGCGAATTTTTCAACTGCGAGCGAAGCGTCCATGGGCAGAGCCCCCTAGTTAATTAATAAGTCTATCATAAAGTTGTGGGTATTGTAGGGAATTCCCAAAAACATTTTGTCAATACATTTTTAAATCTAGAATGAGCTCTCAAAGGCTGCATACCTTAGTTAATCATTCTGAGTAAGAAATTTAAAGTTATAAGTCATTGAAAGTTGCAAGAAAATATGTATAACTCTTTAAAAAGTTGTTACATTTTCTAACAATCTTATTTTTGTTGCACCAGGCAAATGCTGTTATGACTTAGGATAATATGATTAAATATAGGTGTAATAACATAATGTCTGTTGAAAAAATTTAATCGAGAGTTATGACTAAATGAACAGAAGTACAGAAATATAATTAATTTTATCAACCTTTAGAAAGTCTATGTACATAAATGCACACACAATTCTAATAAGTAATTTAGTAATTGTTCCCTGATGTAAACAGAGACAGCAAATGATAAAAGAGCCAAAAAGAATCATTCCGTATTAGTTATTTTGTATGATTTTCTCATATATATTTTAAAATAGTTTTTCACATTTGATAAAATCTCCTTAAAGTAATATGCCTAAAAATAACAATTTTAATGTGTTCATTAATGAAATTAGAACTAAACATTTTGTTTGCAAATTTAAAACAAAACCTAATATTATTCCAACAATGGCAACCTTGTTGCTGAAGGTTAATGTGCCTGGCTCTGAAGCCTAAGCTTCGTAGAGGTGAAGACGATCGTCTAGCAGAGAAAAATTAGGTTTTAGGTATTATAATAATAAAAACTCCATCTATTGTCTACATTTAATGACTGTGACTAAAAGGAATCTGTGACTGTTTAATCCTTTCAGGTCCTAGTTGTTGTCCTAGTGCATAATTAATTTGTCCCTTTTTAGCTGAATAGTAATGCCACAGCAAGACAATTATTAAATTAGTGGTGTTGTTTAACACAAACTTTAAAACCATTAATATTATTCCCATTATTCCCAGTCTGTGTCCAAGAGAACGCAAAGGATTTGTTGACATCAGTGCTTGGATTGTGTAGACTGACTTAATGTTTTGTTACAGGCCTTGCCGAAGAAGACATTACCCAGTGTGTAAAATGGATGTCATGTTTTTGGGCTGTCCTGAAGGAAGAAGTACCAGAATACCAGAAACCTTTAGGCAAAGTTCTACCTCCTGGTGCTAATAAGGCAACAATGTTTGACGATTCATTCAATCTACAAACCCACAACATTAATCTCAGCACTTTAGTAAGTATCTCTTTCAAAACTCTGGATTAAGCTTTTGTAACGCTTAATGTCATTATGCTCGCCAGTCAACGGTCTGATTTGATTTTCTAAATCCATCTTGGCGGATTCTTAGCAATACTTCACACTAAAAATTCTAAAACCTCACTTTTTACCGTTAACCCTCCAAGAGCTTAAGTCGCATTTGCGATCATTGTAGTGCTAAAGCCGCATTTGCAACTTTTCTACTGATTTAAAAAAAAAAATAGGTCTCAAGTCGTAATTTTTCATTCAATCTGAGAGTTTCTTATATGGTTTTGTCAGAAATCGATTACTACAGTATAGTATAAAGTTTAAAGTATAAAGTTGTAAAAGTTTACAATATAATCTTGGTAGCATAGTAAAGTCAGCTGTTTTAGTACACACATTTGTATCTGTGCTATACGCTAGACGTAATGAACCACAATAATTTGTTTGGAAGAGTAGAGTGTTACAGTTTTTGTTTAGCATGAAATTGTGCAACTTTTGTATATCTTGGAATTTATACAGTAATATTTAAAAATTATTTTTAGTGGGTGGATATCTGAAAAATAAATTTAAAATTGTTAAATTGTGCAAAACAAACAGCTGTATTCACAACAGCTGAATATCTAGAATTAAAAGTAAGACAATTACATTAACCCTTTTAAGGCCAGGCAAAAAAATAACATTCTTTCCTAAAAGAGCCAGTGATTAACAGCACTTGTAAGCCAAAAAGGCCAGATGAAAATGGGCGTTTTGTCAAGTTGTTATAAAAATTAGTGTAACTGATCTAAAAATACTACTACAGTGTACTTTTAACTTTATTTTACTTGTAAGATTATGGACTATAGATCTAATTAAAAATTAAAAAACAAATTTACAAATTTTTTGGGGATTAATAAATTTTATTATTTTTATTTTTATTTTATTCTTTTACTTTAGAGTCAAATAGGTATAACTAAAAAAAATATTATAGCGTTTAAATAGTTGTTTTCTAATACATTGATTTATTCTGTTCAAATACTGAAAATTTCAAGAGAATATCTTAATAAATACTTTGTCTGGTCTAAATAAACAAAAGATGTTTGTGGGCGTAATTTGTCGTAAGTTAGGTAAACCCTATACAATAAAGAAGGTTTTTCACTTCATCAGTAAAATTTGCATTTGTTTCTTGAACTTCTCTAATCAATGTATCTTCACTAATTGGTGAAACACAATGCCGTTTTTTACTCATACTGAATAAAACAAACACTAAACTATAAAAAACTACAAAAACAAATACTAAGTCACTAAATACACAAAAAATATAACCCTATAAATACTTGCACTGACGTAAACAATGAACAAGTGAATGTAGGCAATGATATTGATTCTAAAACTCCCAGCTGTCCAATAAAGGCCAAACAAAACACTAAACTACAAAAAATTAAACAAATACTAAAACACTATAAACACAAAAATATAACCTTATAAATACTTGCACGGACGTAAACAGCGAACAACTGAATGTAGATATTGTTCTACTACTCCCAGCTGTCAAATCAAGGCCTACTCGATTTCTTGAATAAACAACACATTTAGAGATGAAAATAAAAAAGCTTAATCTCGATTTGATTACTAGTAACAAGCAATTTGATTCGTTCTTTTTCACTACAAACAAAATTTAATTAAAATAGTAAAAAAATAAGTGTGTAATCACTAAAAGAATAACAAGCCGATATATCGGCTCGCGGCCGTTTTGGCGTTGTATTTGTTGAGCCGATATTTCGGCTCATGGCCGTCAAAGGGTTAAGATTAAATACTAAATTCATCCTTTTCTGATTAAAATGATGTATAAAAAGTCTATTTTTACTTTTAGTAAGAATTTAATACATATTTTTTATATACCTAGCCGCCTTAAAAATACCTAGCACTGAAGAGAGTATTATAGTCAGCTCTTGGAGGGTTAACACTTTAATACTCATTCTTTTTAAAACTAACAAGCTTCGGACATTGCTGGGCCTATACCTGTTGCGATCTAAACCAATATTCTGGTTTTTGTCTATATTGGTTTTAATCACAACAAAGCTGACTAATCTAGAGTATTGTATTTCTAAATGTATTTGTTTTTAGGTTAAATTTTGTGATCATTTTCATGCAATTTGAACAGAAGTTATCAGAACTCAAATCATTACAAACTCATAATTTCAAAAATTGTTTTTTGCTGAAGAAGATTTACACTCTTATTATTTAAATAAATGTGCGATTTGGCAACAATTAGGTTTGTTACTCAACTCAAATAGGTAGTTTAGTTTTTAACTTGGAAGTTAATAAACCTTTTATTGTGTTGATATTATAATAGCCAAGATCATACTGCATATGGCAGGCTCCATAAAATTACCTTTCTTATATTACCAACATTAAGGATTAAAAATATAAACAAGATAGCACAATTTATTAAAAAAATGTTTGACAATGTAAAAGTATGAGCTAAGACATCGGACACACAATATAATTTGACAACGTAAAAGTATTAGCTATCTTCAAATTACTATATTGCGAAAGAAATATTTTAGAGGCAATAGAAATAAGAAAAGAAAAACAACTTGAATAAAGTCCTTGTGTATGAACTTAGTAACACTTGGAAACGCGTTATTTCAAAAATAAAAACAATGCAGCATAGAATTTTCTAAAAACACCAACTGTTGAAACAAACCTATTGGAATTGACATCTCCAAAGAATCCCAAGTAGCCAATTGGCCGGCCGACAAAGGCGTACTACCAAAACTATATGAAGGGCTGAGAAGCCAAGGGGTACAGGTGACATTTTTTGAATAATTTAGTTAAGTGCAGAAACTGGCTCTTCAACACTTTAAATTGTTTGTGGCCAAAGAATATAACTGAAAATCTATCATGTGCTGAGATCTAGTGGCGGAAAAAAACTACTTCATAGAAGAGCTGTTTAGCTTAGAAGCCAAGGGATACATGTGATGCAAGTCGCTTTACTTTACATAAGTAATTTACTTGTAACCTATGTTTTATTACATAACTTCTAATTCCTGTTAACACGTTCACCGCTACGCACATTTCGTATTTCCTATGCTAGGAGCTGACCTTTTATTTTTTATATTTATAAATTACTTTTTTACTTTTAAACCTTTCTACGTAATAATCACTAATATTTTAAAGCAGACGCACATGTGCGTCCATAGCACATAAACTTAAAATTGACGTGCGAAGTACGCAATACATTGTGTATTGAAAGTACTCCCAATGCAGGGGTTGGGGTGCGTAACACGCAATGCATTGTGTATTGAAAATACTCGCAATATTTTGTGTCAAGCTCACATTGCGTCCTTAGCAATGAACGTGTTAACAGCCCAGGGGTACAAGTGACAACTTTTATCAAATATATTAGCTGATAACAAAGAATAAGAGGATGAAAATCAAATTAATCTTTGTTATTATGTTAGTCTAGAACCTAGCAATTGATTTAACAATAATGATGCGGTCGATCTCCGAAGACCAAGTACATAATCAAAACAGTTAATGTTTGCTATTGCACTATAGTTTTTCATCTGTTATATTTTTTCACCATCTTTCTTTCAATCGCCCATATTTATTGCTCAGATAAACTATTTATTAATTGCTGGTATTATTTATTTCATTAAGGGTGTAATTTATCACCACAATCAGTCATAACTAATTTATGTATGCTCCTACTTGCTTATCATTTCCTTTCTTATAACATACCAAACATAATTCTTTTGTTCTAACAAAAAAAGTAAATTTGTTTAAATAAAGTTGTATATTTAAGTGCATTACTTTTTATTGATTTGACACATTTTGTATGTTGTATAGGAAGCAGCCCAGGCCAGGCTTGAAGAATCTATGAAAGTAGACTCATACCTACTCACACCACCTCCTAGTTCAAAGAAAACAACAAATCTGCAAACTTTTACTTAACATGTTTTGTCATGACGATCATGCTTTCATGTGATTGTATATTATGTTAAATTTGTATTATAAGAGACTGATATACTTAAAGATGTAGGCCATTCCAGCGGGCATGTATTGTAGCTCTATTTTAAGAGTGAATATTATTTTCTTTTCATAAGAGTAGATGAGAGTAGCTGGAGTACAAGTATTACATAATATTGGTAACAGACCCTCGGCCAATAATGTGAGTACTTTTAGAAAAGGGAAGTTTAGCTTTTAACGAGCAGATGTACAGGTATTTTAACTTGTGACAGAAAATGTAAATTTTATGAAATACGCTTACAATTATTTTATAGTTAGTTTTAAAGTGGTATAAATAATAACTAGAGGAGCAACAGTACTTGTATTGTTAACAATAACAATAATTTCATTTAACTTGTTTTGTATTCAGAGTTTTATCTGTTTTTGGTTGCAACAAATTCCTCAGTGTTTGGGCATGTTTTTTTTTCATAGCCCAAAGTGTTCAAAGCTCAATTTAAATATGAAATCAAGAATAATTATGTTTTTGGATACATTTTATTGTACTTTGTATTTTATGTAGAGATTTTAAAACTATAGTGCAAATGTTTAAGGTTTGGCCAAATTATTCGTAGTTGAATGTGTTCATAGTTTAATAGATCGGCTTGCTACTAAATTATGGCCAAATTGTACTCTGTGGTACAAAAATGTGCAGCAAGAAATATGCAAATATATAACATGAGCTATGTGAGAAAAGAAGCCAAAATTCAGCTAGAAATTGTTTTAGAAAAGCAAAAAACAGCAAAAGAGCAGTACACAAATTTATTTATATAATATTATACACATTAATATTTTTAATGACATTTTGAAGTCCAGTTCATAGGTAAATTTAAAAAAACACATTTTGTCAACTACTACACAGAAATGTATATGTTATGAATTTATTAAATGTTCATCACTCAATACTTTTTTAAAAGTGGCTTAGATTTCTTTATTGAAGATAAGTAAATCGACGTGAATCAACAAATGTTGATCTAATTTAATTCATCAAGCTCTCAAGATTGTGGCCTTTTATAGTCATGTTTTATATTTTGTGTGCTTCTTTTTTATAAAAAAAAAAAATCATGAATTTAATAATAAACTCTTCATAATTTGAGTTTTCTTATTTTTCATAATCCTAGTTATAAATGTATTTCAATGAACTGTTTGTTTTATTTCTTCTAAAACATAATAAATAATGCATTTTTGTTACCAACAACAGTGAAGTAATTCTTTTAAAAACCTTGTTCTCAATTTTTTTAACCTCTGATTTGAGTAAACTGTTCCAGATAAGAACTTTTAACTTGTTTTATATATTTACAGACATGTAACATTAAACTTAATGTTTAATGAAACTTGATTGACTTATTGTTAGAAATGTTCGATTCATGTTAAACTTCTTTGCAAAATAAAAATACTATCTGTATATTTAAATGAATAACTGTGTAATTATCTCCATCGCCTTGTTAATACCAAATTCTGAATGACATGTTTGTTCAATCTATACCCTGTGGGTGTTTTTAAGGTTGTGCAAGGGAAATAAATGATTGGATTTAGTAGTTTCCTCAAATGTAAAAACTACATACAATGATTGCAGAGAGACCTGTAGTTATTACAAATTTTCTTGTGCTTTAAATTTCATTAATATGTACACAAATGTAATGAAATAGAATCAAAAGTCTTATAGAGCAGTGTTGAGACTAGGATTGTAATGAGATTTTATTCTGAAAGTTTGGTTTTTCTTGGAGTTGACGCTCATGATCATCATTGCTTAAATATAATTGGATCCGATGAGGATTAAACTAAGAATTCTCGCTTACACACAAGGGTAGTAAATGAAGAACCTTTGTACTGTAACTCGTACTTTTACAACCAAGCAATAGTAGTAATGTATGAAGTGGAAAATTTCAGTTTGTTCAGATATTCAAAAGAGCAACTAAAACACTTCCACGTTATAAATCAAGTTATTTTGGCGCAAAATACTGATCACATAGAGCATGCCCACTACTGCTATCTCAGTAGTTACATAATGTTTGCTTATAAGTAGGAAGAAATGTATGGGATTGGTTTAGTATTAATTAAACTGGGCACAACTTCAATAGAACTAGATTCATCCGTTTATGTAAATATTTTATTGAAATTTCCCTCCACCATCTTTGACTGTTTTTTTTCAAATGTGAAGTTGGTTATGTGTGAACATATTATCTAGAAGTAAAATTTAAATACAGTCAATGCATCTTGTTCTATTTTTTAGTCATAGTTTTGTAGTATTGAACTGATCTCATACATTTTCCCTAAAATTCAAAACGTTAAGAAATGCTAATACAGAATCTGGAAAACGGTTTAAGGTAGCATTACGATTTTCACCATTACTTTTGTCTTAAAAGTTTACGTCTAAATAACGTAACAAAAGATTGCCTTCAAATTTAGGAAAAGATGTCTGAAATTTTACCCATACCACGTTTTTATATAATATATATAAAGTATTTCCATTATGTATAACAACACTTTCTGGTTGCACATAGCAAGCCTAATGAGAAAACTGCCTCAAGATTATTACAAATCAAAATCTGTCTTATTCAAAAAATGGATGATGTGTGAAAAATAACTCAAGTTACACATTCATTTTTAAAATTCCATGTAGAGTGCAAATGCGTTCTCTTTCAGAAAAATCTGTGTCAATAAAATATTTGTAAATGTTTGTCACAGTTATGTTTTGTCCAACTTACTACCAACTGTTATCCACTTGTCTTGTCATTTACTATGGAATATATTCAAAATGTTTCTTTTTTTAAGTTTCTTAAAAAAAATTAATAATGTGAATAAACAAGATTTTAATTTATATACTTTTTATCAGGTTTTTTAAATAATATGTTCTTAATGTGTTTTTAAAAGAACATATTGTTGTTAGGCACTATATATATGATGTATAAAAAAATCTAGGGTTATGTTTATAGATATTTTTTATGTCAAAAAAGTTCATATTGTCTGCCAATGTTTTGTACTTTAAGATTACATACAGTAATGTACTTTTATGTTGCACATTTAAGAAGAAAAAACATTTAGTTATGTTTTTATTTTATACAAAAAATCCCTTAAATTAAAACAAAATACCCTTCTACTAATTTGATATATCACTGTCAATATTAACTTGTAGGTTTGTAGATTTCACCTATTGTGTACTCTTCATTTTTAACTTGGACACAAAATTGCTAATTTTGTTCAATTGTATGTTCTTATCTTAATTTTTCTCTTTTGTTAGGTGATTAAAAGCAAATAATGTTGCCTTCTATATAAGTTTCTATCTACTATTATTTTATACAAAATTTACACTTTCTCTTCTGAAATTGCAAACAGTTGATAATTTATTACAATTTTTACATGGCGTGACAGTTTGTCTTGTATATTAAAAATGAGTTTTCATTCGTACAGTTTCATAACTGTGGTTTTATTATACTGTTGGTATTCTAAAAAATATACATTAATAGATTTATGTAAGCAGATTTAGTTAGTCTAAATATCCATTGGTTACAAAGCATATTTTAGATTTTTTTTTATTATTTTGGTGTAATTTTAAGTGTGAAAAATACATGAAAAATGTTTTAACTATACAAAAATGATGCACAAGTATAAACATAATATATTTATTATAAAGAAAATGAGGTTTAGTTATGTCATTGTATTTATACAATAAATATATTTTATTTGAATAAAACCAAATTTTAATATTGTTTAATTTAATTTTGTACTACCTTTCTCATGATGATTTCTAGCTAGGATACATTAATATTTCAGATTTCGTGAATTAAAATATTGTTTCTCATAGTAAATCAACATTCAATAAAATAGATTTTTGTAATATATGATAAACTAGAAGGTACTCATGGCTTCGCCCACGGCTTGAAAATCCGTATAGTGAGTTTCGTCCAACTCTATCATTGTTTTCATGTTTCGAAGCAGTCCACCTTCCTTATGTTAAAAATTTTACATCTTGGTTTACATTCTCTCTCAAGTAATGATTGTAATTGCCCTATTTTACCCTTAGATGGAAGTAATTGAAATTCAAATATGGCTTTTCTTTTTTTAATATAACTCAATGATCATATGTACCAAATTTCAGCTATCTAGCTCTATAGATATTAATAGAAATGATTTTTAATATATAGGGGTAGTAATTCCCATTTTTACCGCGAGTAACTTAGACGCAGGTTACAAAAATATGTTCGGTTTATTTTTTCTCAGTACCATTTAAGAATTAAGTGTAATAGGTTTTAGTTCTTGAGCTTAAAGTAAATAAACTACACAAAAATTATTATTTATTGTTTTACGAGCATTTTTTAAATTTTCACACCTTAGACGCAATTAATTGAAATGCTAACACAATACTGTTCCTGTTTATCACTTATATAAATCAAAGGTGGCAATTAACTGTATTTAACGCGTATACAGTATTAACTGATAACAATTAGTTTATTTTTATTGTAAATGGGGTGTTACCACCAAGCGACAAAATTCAAATCTTGATTAATTTTCTATGTATCTTAACTATCTTGTAAGAAACAAATGTACACGTTTTCAGTTCTAGCTTTAAGGAAAGTGTAACAAAATTAATTTTTATTGTTTTAGGGGTTGTTATAAAATGTTCATTCCTTAGCAGCTTGCAAAAAATGCAAATCTGGTTTACTTTTTCTCTGCATTTTTAAAGAAATAGATGTATAAAATTTCAGCTCTCTAGCTTTAAGGAAAGTACAATTAATTTTTATTGTTTTAGGGGTTATTAACAAATTTTTACTCCTTAGCAGTTCGTTACAAATGCAAATCTGGTTTAATTTTTCTCTGCATTCTTTAAGAAATAAATGTACAAAATTTCAGCTCTATAGCTTTAAGGAAAGTATAGCAATTTTTATTGTTGTAGGGGTTATCACATTTTCTCCCCTTAGCAGCACATAAAAAATACAAACCTGATTTCTTCTTCTTCTGTGGGCGGTCCAGAACCTTATGCACGTCAGCCTCTAGGGCTATTGCGTTCCCACGTAAGGATGTTGATCCCTCAGTTACCCTTATCAGGATCCATAAGCCCGTTGAACTTAAGAATCCTCTTAACAATGTTGTCTTAAGGTATGGTTTGTCCATTGTTCAATTTACCAAAGGTTTCATAACTGACCTGTTCCAGCCTCTCACACTCATAGATTAGATGTTCTGCGGTTTCCTCATGCGGCCAAAGTTCCTGCATTTAGGATTTCCAGTGAAAATGCCCATGTTCTTCATGTGTTTCCTAAGGTGGCCATGTCCTGTGATTAGAGCGACCGCCTCCTTTAGCTTGAACCTACTTAATGACAGAATGTCGGATGCAATTTGTCTTGATGGACCAAGAAGTGAAAGTTTGCTCATCCTCAATCCACGGATGCTCTTCCACCTCTTTCCATGTTCCAGTCAGCAACTACTTGCATAGCTGTCGTCTTGGGTATGCCACAGAAATGTTGAGGTCCTGTGAATTCAGAAGCTGACGCCTTGTTTGCCAGCTTATCTGCACATTCATTTCTATCTATTCCAACATGTCCTGGTACCCAACAGAGTGTAACCTCGTTGAGACCCGCAAGCTGTTTAATGGATTCGATGTATTCCCAGACTAGTTTTGACCTGAACTCATTTGAGTTCAGGGCTTTCAAAGCTGCCTGACTATCTGTATAAATGCAAATTTCTCTGTTCATATGACCGAGTCTAAGATTCTCTCTGACACATTCCAGTAGAGCTGTAATTTCAGTTTGGAATACTGTTGGGTTTTCCCCCATCGGCAGCACACATTCCTGCCTTGGGTTTCCACCACAGATTCCTGCACCTGAACTCCCCTTTGTTTTTGAGCCGTCCGTGTACCACTCTAGCTCACACTCAGAGAGGGGTCTCCTTCCTTCAGACCATTCTTCACGATTTGGTATTACCACTCGGAAAGCAAACCTGGTTTACTTTCTGTATTTATCTTGTAATAAATAAATGTACAAATTTTCATATCATATTTTTATCCCTTAGCACACGACAAAATGCAAATCTGGTTAACTTTTTCTATGTATCTTGTAACAAATAAATGTAAAAAATTTTCAGCTCTCTAGATTTAATGAAAACAACAATAAATTTTTATGGTTTTAGACCCAGTTATCATACCCTTAGCAGCGTAGTTTTACAATAATCTCAGAACAAAAAAAAAAATTAATTACTGGCCACATACTGTGATAATCCTTAGAAAACTGGAATGGTACCACAATGGGATAATCCTCTTTCATTTGAAAAAAAATAATGAAAATTGATTCAATAGGTTTTGGAATAGTTGCTGAACAAAAAAAATGAATTACTGGCCAATCCTTAGAAAACTGGAATGGTACCACGGGGGATAATCCTCTTTCATTTGAAAATTAATAATCGAAATTGATCCAATAG
>JAGFPH010000013.1:1004809-1035341 GCA_018207615.1 Philaenus spumarius | reverse complement strand
TATTTACATAGGGTTCTCTAGGCTATAATACTATAGGCCTACTGTTAGAAGTGGATGCTTTTGTATTACTTAGATTTGAGACATTACAAATGCTCCACAAACTGATTTTTGCGGCAAAATTCTTTTGTTGCATAAATCATTTTGAGATGGATCAAATTATATTTTTTACTTAACATATTAACAATAACAACTCGGACAAAATATATTTCTAATACTTATAACTATCATTGGAATAATGGAACACATAACGACATTGGAACATAGGTTTCTAACATTTAGTTTAGAATTCTTACATACTACTTGGTTTTGATCTAATTGTCTGATCATAAGTTTCATAATACTTAATGGATTAAAAAGGGTTGGAGTACTTACAAGGTAATAGTTTTTTAAGTTTCCTATTTGTTGTAAGGTTATAGTTTGTTAGATGGGGAACACTGGATTTTTGGGGAACACTCTTTTCACTGCACAGCTGTTTCTGTCAGTATATCTTCATTGATATTAAGTAGGTCACTGTGTCATTTTGATAACGTTTATTTCCTCATAACACTTGGGAAAGTTTGCATTTATTACTACATATTTACGTCGCACTGTTTACTATATCTATTTTGATTAAATAGTCACATTTTATTATAGACACTGAAATATACTACACAGTAACTTATTTATTGAAAGTTATATATATATATCAGTTGGTTTATGTTAGGTTATATAGTCGTAATTGGTGCTCTTTAGGTTATCTTGTAGTTATACAGGTGTGGCTTGCTTATATGGTCGTAGGAGAGAGATATGATATGGTCCATAAGTACGTTCGTTTTCGTCTATCAGTGTATAAATTGCTTTACCAATTTTCTTTAAAATGCGTAATGGTCCTATATAGATTGTGAATAATTTCGCCGTTTCGCCATATCCTTGACTCGATTGTGGAAATGATTTTACTAAAACGAGGTCGTTTTCTTGGAACGTAGTGATTTTGTGTCTCAAATTATATTTTTCGGCGCGTTTGTTTTGTGTTGCTTTAATTCTATTTTTGGTTAATTCCAATTTTTGTTGAAGTGGTATTTGGTTATGGAATGGGTTTTGTATAATTTCTTCCCAGAATCTCTTATCAACGATATTAAGTTGTAATTCGTTGGCAGTAAAACCTGTTGTTTCGTGTTGTATCTCATTTAGAAATGTGTTTATTGTAGGAATATAAGTTGACCAGCTCCTATGGTTGTTTGCACAATACGTTCTTAAACAACGTTTGACTTCTCTAATTGGACGTTTGGCCATATTAGATTTTGGGTGATATACTGGGTTTAAGATGTGTTTTATATTATTTTGTTCTAATTTAGTAATCCAATTTTTACTTTTAAACTGTGTACCGTGATCAGTGAGGATTCTGTTTGGTTTACCATATAAAGTGATATAATCATTAAACATTCTATCGACGACAGCTTGAGCTGTAGCTCGTTTGAGGTTATAAAGTTTTACAAACTTGGTGAAAGTGTCTAATACGATGAAAATGTATTGTACGCCTCCTTTACTCTTTGGTAATGGTCCAATAAGGTCTACAGCTATTAGATCTCCTTTACCTTCGCATCGGATTCCACTGGATTCGCCATGTAAAGTGTGATTACTGTGTTTACAACGTTGACAAGTGTCGCAGGTAGCTATAATTTTTCTAATTTTTCTTGCCATGTCTTTGAATATGAAATCTCTTTGTAAAGTGTTTAAGCATTTCTTGGCACCACAATGTAGATAATATTGGTGGCATTCAATTACTAGAGTTTCTATTAGTCGCCTGGGAACTATAATTAACCATGTATCCTGGTGTTTCTGGTACAATATTCCGTCGACTAGTTTAAACCTTGTTTGTTGGGTTGAATTTGGATCTGCATTTAATGTTTTAATATAATTTTGCTTTATGGTTAGGTCATTTCGTTGTAACATTGATAAATTTTGAAGGTTTTCCATAAGTTCCATATTGTATTGTCTTACTAAATTAGCTACAATTAAATCTGTGGAGGGGGTTACTGAATTTTGGTGGTTTTCTTCAATTTTTACTCTGCTAAGTAAATCTGCTAATGTGTTGTCGGTTCCTTTACAATGTATTATTTCGAATTGGTAATCCTGTAAGGCAAGAATCCATCGAGTTAATCTGGCATTAAGTAGTTTGCATGTCTTTAGGAACGTTAAGGCTTTATGGTCTGTGACGATGGTTAATTTGGAATTTAGAATATAGTGTCTTACTTTCTGGATACAGTATACCACTGCTAATAGCTCTTTCTCGGTAGTAGTGTAATTAAGTTCACATTTCTTTAAAGTTTTTGATATGAATAGTATAGCTTTCTTCTGATTATTGGAGTCGATTTGGTATAGGTGTCCGCCTACAGCAAAATCTGAAC
The DNA here is from genome assembly GCA_018207615.1 of Philaenus spumarius. NCBI lineage: Eukaryota > Metazoa > Arthropoda > Insecta > Hemiptera > Aphrophoridae > Philaenus > Philaenus spumarius. The sequence continues at coordinate 1,032,954 of JAGFPH010000013.1, read as the reverse complement.
TATCTGTTTGAAGGTAGTATGGTTGATTTAGAATAGGATGGCTAAGTACAGTAGTTCTTAGGAATAGGCTTTTAATTTCGTTGAAAATTTGTTCTTCTTTAGACGTCCATGTGAATTTTACTTTCTTAGAGGTTAGTCTCATTAAAGGTTGTACAGTTTGTGCATATCTGTCGACAAATTTGTTGTAATAATTGATACCGCCTAAGAAACGCTTAAGTTCTTTTCTACTTGTTGGCGCAGGAAAGTCTTGTATGCATTTAATTTTATCTGGGTCTGGTTCTAGTCCAGTTGTTGTTAAGTAGTATCCTAGAAACGGTACTTTGTCTCGGCAAAATATAGATTTTGATAATTTAATAGTCATGTTAGCTGTTTGAATTTTGTTGAATATTTTTTCTAAATGGTGTAGGTGTTGGTCGAAATCAGGGGATATCACACAAATGTCATCTATGTATATGATTGAAAAATTTTCTATTGAATTTTTAAAAACATGGTCTAATGCTCTAACAAGGGCGGCTTGGGATGTAGAAAGCCCAAACGGTGTGACTACATATTGATACACTTTTCCTCTAAATTGGAAAGCAGTATATTGGCGAGATTCTTGTTCTAATTCGATCTGCCAGTATGAAGAAGTTAAGTCTAAAGTTGATAACCATTTTGAATTTGTTGCTTTGGCTAGCAATTCATTAACACTGCGGTTACATTCGTAATCAGGGGTTATAAGTGTATTCATTCGACGCATATCTAGGCAAATACGAAGTTCGTCGTTCTTCTTTTTAACAACAATAATTGGATTTATAAATGGGCTGTTTGATTCTTCGATTATATTCTCTTGTAACATTTTATTGATCTCGTCTGCGACGGCTTCTTGGAGGTTTATAGGTATGGGGTAGTTTTGTGCTCTATAATATTCTGCTTTATTGACTCTAATAGTATGTTTATACATATTACATCTACCTGGTTGTTCTGAAAATATGTTTTTATACTTTAGGATTAGGTTGGTAATTTTTTCCTTTTCTAGAGAGTTTAGTTTATGATGGTCTTTAAATATTTCATAGATGTTATTATAATATTGGCTATTATTGTTAAGTGTGATTGGATTATAGTTTTCATCTTCATATATGTTTTCATTGTATTCTATTAACCTGCATTTTTCTGATTCATACATTCCACTTCCTAACTTCAATATTAATGTTTCATTTTCATCATTTGTAATTATCATTTCATTATTTTCGAAGTTTATATGCATTCTCAACTTTCTTATCATGTCGATTCCTAAAATACAGTTTTTAATTAGGTTTGGTACAATTATACATTGGATGTCAAATTCTATATTTTGAATGTTAGCCTTTAGTAGTATTATCTGTGTAACTCTCTTAGATTTGTTATTTAAAGCTGTAGTAATATATGTATTACTCACTGGTAGTTGTTCGATTCGTCCTAACTTTGTCATATTTTCTTTAAACCAATTTTCTGAAATACATGAGATTGTACTTCCTGTATCTATTAGTGTATTTGTTTTAATTCCATTTAAGGTTAGGTCAATTTCTGGGCATCTATTATTTAATATTGATGTTTGTTCTGTACTGTTTACCTCATCTTCGTCTTCTGTAAGTAAGAAATCTCTGTCGCAGTATAAATTTGAAATCATAAAATGGAAATTATTATTATTATTATATGTTGGCCTATATCCGAATTTATTTAAAGTTATTGGCACTGGGATAGGTTTTATGATGTTGTTTGCCGGTAATATCTCTATTTCACCTGTATATCCTTTTATTTTTAGGCTTGAGTCTTCTAGGCCAGTGCGTTGGAGTTTAACTGTGTTTTTGTTACACTGTTTTCCGCTGCTGGTTCATTCTTATGTCCTTCTTCGGGTTCTGTATTGGTAGCGATTAGTTGACATACCCTTGGTTTATCTTGGTTTGAGTATGTTATAGGTCTTCGTTCTTGGTATTGGTTGTTGTAGTTAGGCCTAGGGTTATGTTGAGGCGCAAATCTAAAATTGCTTGCTATTGGTTGTGGTTGTCTTTCAAATTGTCTCACAGGTGTTTGACTGCTAAATCTATTATTATTTTGTTGGTAATTTGGTCTGTGATATTGGTTATAATTGGATTGGTTTTGATAAGGGTGGTCTCTTGTTGTTTTGTATCTGTTGTTATAATTTTCATTGGGCCTATATTTGAAATTTCTATTTGAATACCCATTTTGGTTGTATCCCTGTTGGTTTATTCTGTTGGTAGAGTTTATATTTCCATTATGAGGGCTGCTGTTATTCCTCTTCCTAATTTCAGCGTTTGTTTCCTCCGTATCTTCTCTCTGTAATAAGTCTGCAAATTCCCTTATGCTTGTGACGTTCTGTACACGCTGAGCGTCCTGTATTCTCTGCTCGAAATGGTCGACCAGAGTTGCGATTATATCTTCCTCTTTTGGTTGAGGGATCATAGATTTCATCGTCAGCACTCTGTCTATGAAGTACTCACTTCGGGATAATTTACCTCCGGGTCTGTAGTGTTCGTACTCTAGCTTTTGTCGTGTGCCTCTTTGGACATCACGGTTCCAAAACTTGGCTAGGAATTCCGTCGTGAACTCTTGGAAATCATGTATGTCATCTTTAATTAATTGGTACCATCTGGCTGCAGTTCCCTCTAAACTGTTTTCTATAATGTCAAATAGGCAGTCGGTATTGTCACCTACTTGATTTATTTTTCTATTTGTTAACCGTTCATAGTATCGGGTTAGCCTATAGATGTACTCGTTGGGGTTAGTTTGCCTTCCGTTGAATTTTGGTAAGGTTGGGTTAATTGGATTATTATTGTCATGGTTTCCCGCATTACATATTACATTTATTGGTTTTTGTATAGTTTGGTCGGTTTGATTGGTTTTTGGAATTTCGGAAATTAAGGTTTGGACTTCTTGTATAACTATTGAATTATTCATTTTGATTTTGTTTTCCATTACAGTCTCTTGGTTAATTAAGGATTCTTCTAAAGTTTGGAGGCTAACGGTTTCTCCTAATTTATTTTCCAAATTGGAAATTCGTTGACTGCTCGTTTCAATAGCCTGTTCGACTTCTATAAGTTTTTCATTAAATTGTTCTTCTACTTTGTTAATGTGGCTAGTCAAACATGTCCTGACATTTTCTAATTCACCTGTTACCGTTTTGAAATTTTCTTGTAATAAAGATTGGTTTTGGGTTAATTTGAAATCTAAATTTTCCTCTAGGCTAGTTAAATTTTGTTTTAATTTGATATTTAAGTTTTCTTCTAGGCTAGTTTGATTTTGTTTTAATTTAATGTCTAAATTTTCTTCTAGGCTAGTTTGGTTTTGTTTTAATTTGATGTCTAAATTTTCTTCTAGGCTAGTTTGATTCTGTTTTAAGTTTTCTTCTAGGCTAGTTTGGTTTTGTTTTAATTTAATGTCTAAATTTTCTTCTAGGCTAGTTTGATTTTGGGCTAATTTGATATCCAGGTTTAATTGTAAATTTTGTATTAATAAGGTCATTTGTTCTAAGAGGTTATGTTGGCTTAATTCAGTAGACGTTTCACTTTGTGTAGCTGCCATTGTGCTGGTTGTTGGTTGTGGTGCGTCAATTTCGTGGTTTTCGATTTCACTAATGGGTCTTAAGTTCTTTAAATGTCCTTCCTGTGCTTTTTCAGTTGGTCTTATAGATTTTCTTAAATTGTATTTAGGGTCATCATCTTGTGGATTATTCATATTTATAATATAGGCTTATTTTATAATATATTTTACTTATGGTAGGGCACTTATAACTAATATAATACTAAAGTGTGGATCTATCAATTACTATATCTATAAATGTGTTGGTTATGTTTTTTGTTGAGTGTTTAAGGAAGTAATTATTTATTATGGAGATAATTACAGCTGGCACGTTGGTCGCCAAATTTATAATATTTCTTATTAAATACTTGCCCCAAAGTTGGGAGTAAAAGTTATAATATTACTAATTACTAATACTATAGCCTATAGGTAATATAATTGAAACCTACTAAGTTCAGCTTCAATTATATTAGCTTTGAAATAAGTACAAATTTGATTTAACAAAATTTTAGTTTAATATAATTAAAATTATTCATCTAGAAATACATAAGGTTTATAATTTTGGTTTGGTACAAGAAAGAAAGAAAGAATTGAATTTATTTTATTTATAATGAGGAATATCTATTTTAAACAAAATGTCTATTTCCAGTTTGGCTTAGCTCAGTAGGCTATAATAATTTAAAATTCGTAGAATAAAGTATGTTTCATCACCATAATACATAATTAAATTAAATTTAATTTTAATTCAAATTGATCTCGGGCTAGGGGTACTCGTGCTGCTGTAATTATCCCATTAAACATACACGCAATTATGAATTTAAACATGAAGTTAACAATTATGAAATGGCGTCATAAGGAATTGGATTAGAAAAAAAAGGTAAAGATTTTTATTTAACTAATTTCCTTTAAGTTTTAAACTTAATCACTGTTCTTTAAATACTTATCAGTTTTTGGTTGAACACATGAGTAAATATCGGGTTATTTTACGTTCTGATTACACTTTTATAAAACAATTAACGGCGTCACTTCTTCATTTCATTAGATACGTCCACCCACGCTTAGTTCTCAATTTGCACTCATTATGGCTTCACTTTCAAACGATGTAGCCGGATTTCTTCACTTCCGTATATCTCTGAGATCGGAAATAAGCATCTCTCCTTTTGATTTGCTGGTTGCGTTCTCGTAATGCTACGTCATAGGCTTCTTTCGTCGTTACCATGGTTACGGAGTATTACGTCACTGCTATTTTCCTAACATGGCGTGTTTTTCTCTTTTGAAATTAGTTTTCGACGGATTTTATACCTAAAGTATTTCTTTGTTGGTTAAAACAATTGTAGAATTAATTTGTTCTTGCGTTTAAAGCATAAAATTTATTTACTTGTAATAATTTTAATTTACCCGATTAAATAATAACTTCCTTTTTTGAATTTAGTGTATGTTGTACTACTTGTGTCATATGTTAAACTAATTATGGTGAATATTTTAGTAATAATAATAATCTACGGTATATAATTAACTAATAATTGTTTCATAAATATTTTCTTAAATATAGAATACGTTTCATACATTGGATTATCGTGTTTTTGTTTATAGTTCAAATTACATGGTACATTATTTGTTTTAGCTTGACTCGCGTTTACAATGGTTTGGTCGCCTACTAAACATGGCTGACATAACTTAACTACATACGTTTTTTAACCATCTTGTGTTCTTGTATAATGATTTTGACAAATTTTACATAAATAATAGATATAATGTTTCTAATTTAGTTTCTTACTTTCATTTCTTCATGGGGTTTGGTACTGGTGTTTGTTTATATTTACATAGGGTTCTCTAGGCTATAATACTATAGGCCTACTGTTATTGCTAAGTGGATGCTTTTGTATTACTTAGATTTGAGACATTACAAGGGTCCTTAAAAAACCTTCTCAATTTAGATGTTGGTCAGATGACGTACCACATCACAAATAACAATCCATAAGATTGTTATGTAAATTAATGTCAATACATGAAGTTTATTTTAATTATAGAAAATTATCATAGGTGTGGCAAGATAGGATGATAGGTGTTAGGCACAAGTAGGTAAATTATAGGAAGGTGACATAATGGTTTAGTAAATTCTAAGGGGAATGCCAGACTTTGAATTTATTTCAATATTTCACATACCTGTTGTGTATAAAATTATGTATATAAACATAATATTGATTTATTGATATATTATTGATTTATTTTGTGTAATCATGTGTTTTTGATTTTTAATATTTCTTATATAGTGAATTTTGAACTCTGTTGAACTCAGAAATTTCTTAAGTGAAGTGAAATTCGAACTTGAACTTGAATATTTGAAGTTAGATTTTTGTGTTTTGCATTATAGTAAATTCATGTTTCGAAGAGAAATGGAATGTAAGATTTGTGTTTTATATTTGTATATCAATGTTTATTTTAAGAAATTTGAATTCATAAACTTATTGTGTTATGTAATGAGATTTTGAGTTGAAGTGTACTTTGTCAAGTTGGTGATTGGGAGTCATCAAACATGAGTTCAAATTGGAAGATTTGTCTCATGTTTGAGGGGGTTTTGTAAGATCTCCAATTTCCCAAAGTATAAAATAATATAGAATAGGACCATAAGTCAATTTTTAGAAAGAGAGCATTTTTATTTTTGAATTTAACTTAATTTATATTACAAACGTTTTTTTTTTTTTTAGAAAGAGAGCTTAATAATTAGAAGGATTTTAACGTAAAGGAAATAAATATAAAAGGGCAGACAATTTTAAAGTACATTTCAGTAGAATAAAAATAAAAGGCAGACAATTTTTAAAATCAATTATTTAAATTTAAAAGTAGGGTTTGAGAAGATGGACAGTCTATGTACTAACACCAAGACGCGGAAATTATACGAGTTTCAAGACGCAGTTAGAAAAGCAACGTCCAAAAGTCTAGACGAGATAAGTGAACACCTGCAAGCCAATTCCTGGAGAAACGGCCTACGTGCGTTCACACGCAAGATCCACAGGGATTGCTTTGGTAAGCAACCAACGTATCTGACCAAATATGTCATCAGACGTTTTCTGATTGGTGGAGAGAAAATAGACGCCGGCTGAAAGTAGCGGTGGAAAAGAACGCTAACGTGACTTATCAACGAGAAACCAAGCAGTGAACGTCGCTTGAAGTGTTGCGCGTTATGCGTTGTGCATTAACAGTTTAATCATGTAACATTTATTATTGCTAATCTACAAGTACAAAGTAGTATCTCATCGTCAAATGGTGTATAGTGCGATTGCTTAAATTAATGTGACAGTAAATCGGACACGACAATGAACTAGGCTACGAAAGTTTTTGCGCGTGCGAGTGGGTTTTCTTTTTAAAATTAATAAGTTTGTGGTCTGCTTTTCGTAAGTACAGTGCACTTAAAATTCTTTTTTTATAAATCACCAGCTCTCTTTAAATTTATAATCTATAATTTGTATGTATTTGAATTTATTTTTCTTTGTCATATATTTTATGATATTAATAAATGTCAAAGGTAATTTCTAAATCGTCTACTTTGTTTGGCCTAATCTAATCCTCTTCACCATATATCAATCAGGTCATTGAATTCACTACCCGAGATAGAATAAAACTAAAAGTAGAGTCTTGCAATCCAACTGCATCAAATCAAGTTTATATATTTGTTATATTTTTTATTTGTAAGCTGAGCATCTTATAAATTGGCGCAGCCAACTTTGGGGCTCGTCATATATAGACAGAAAACTTACAAGCTTGGAATGAAATTGCCAAGGAAGTAAATTTGTCAACTAAGAATCTCGTTTCATTACATTTTTCTGTAATATAATTATAGCTGCATAGTTTTATTATACATAATCATTAAAAAAACTCCGATCAAATTTAAATTATTGATTATATTATAGAATATCAGGTATTATTAAAACCATTAGTTATTTACTTTCGTTATTATCTGGAGTCTTCTTTTCTTTTTTATTATTATTTTCTAAAATAATTTGATATTAAAAGGAAATGTATAACAGTAGAAAGTTATAAATCTACGCCATTCTATAGAATTCCAAAAATTTTACACTGATCTTTTGCAATTATTTTACCTCAATTGGGCGCAACTAACAGCTGGACTCATGATAGTCCTGTTTGATGCACCCGTATTCCATAATTCCTTCTTTTCATCTGTCGGTCGGTAGGCCTACCAATAAAACATAATATCTTCCTCATCATAAACTGCTCATTTTAAAAACTTTTGAAGAAGAAAGTTTTGTACCTTCTTGGTTCATAACTGCGAGAAAAATTGCCCCGTGAGCGCAGGACATATCGCATAAGAAGCATGACGCTCATACCGCTTTGAGTTCGAGTCTCTTTCGCTTCGATTCTCTCTCGCCCCTTGAGCAAAGGGCTTTGGTGTTTAGAAACTGGAATTAGTATTCACTCTTAAAATTTGTATCACCTGAGTGTGCACAATCTTTTTAAAATTTGCAAATGTTTTGATCATCAAATATTTTTATTAGAGATGATAATAATTTGCAACCACGAAAACAAGCAATCAATTGCAAACCATTCATCAGTGTTCCAGAGTAAGTTGATATATTAAAGGAATTCTTTGATCGTGGAAGTCTAGTGGGTCCTTCCGGCTCATAGCAAAATATGCACTGTGTTTATGATTCCTAATGTCCCATCATCCTAAAGTGCGAGCATTCATTGTGTCAAACAATATGATGTTAAAAATTAGTCTTTATTTTTAAAGTATTATCTATCTTATATTCAACCATTTTTCAAATAAATTATGTTACAAAAAGCACAATTTAAATTAACACATAAAACTTCAGTATTTAATTCACTCTTAAATGGAAATTACATTTTAAATTTGTTTAAGTTAACAAATGGAAATCGAATACATTTCACAATTTTATTTGATTTTATAAGTAAAAATTTTCCAAATATTTTATTTAAAAAAAACTACAGTATAGTAGTCCATAGTCAATCATTACTGTACCTATTTAGTTCATCTTCTAGTTCTTCTTGGAGATCTAATGCATCTAGCCGTTGCCACAGATCCTCTTCAGTTTCCAATTGAGTTTTCTGTTGTTTTCGTAGTTCAGCTAACTTTTGATGATACTCTCGTTCTTTCTGACGATGTCTTGCTTGAAAATAAATTACAATACTGATTTAATTATTTTTTAATAAAACCAATCAAGCAAATTATTAACATTAACGTAGTATAAATCGTAAATGTATACAAAAAATTGTTAGCATAAATTCTACTTAGCGTTATAGAATAAAACTTGAATACTAAATCTCACAACTAATACGTTTACAAACTCAAACGCCTTTCAACAACAATGTCGCCATCTTTAATGATGCATGAGCTATAATAATCAGCTGTAACTGATAAGGTAATAGTATATAAATATACTTTATAAATTATCAGTTATAATTAGATTATTGTAGCTCGTCCCTCACTGAAGATGGCGACATTGTCGTTGAAACGCGTTTGGGTTAGCAAACGTATTAGTTGAGAGATTTTGTGTATTTCATTCTATCAAGTAATCTTCTCACAAGTCAAGCTCAATAGTTATTTATCTACTTAGCGTATTTAGATTAAAATTGTATAAAATTTTATTTATTTATTGTCATTAAGTTCATGATCAAGTAGTATCACATAGTAAGTAGGCCTACAGTTATGAAATATTTAACAATAGATTTAATATGTTTTAGTTCATCTAGTATAATTTATTAAACAAGTATGTCTGTCAAATTTCTAGAAAAATATAAGCAAAGTAAGTGTCATGATATGAGATAGGTTCCAGAGACATGAGTAGAAAGAAGTATTAAAAATTCAAGAATTTCACTTTGAAATTAGTACATTTGACTAAACATTATTACAATACTGACAAATTTTTTAGAAGTACACAGTTAAGGGTGATTTATAAAATCTTTAAAATGCAGAGAATAATATTTAACAACAGAGTCAATTTAGTTAGTTTATAAAATAATAAACTTCTACAGCAACAGCTCCCATGGTAATGATTACCATACTTCACATATTTTGATATTAATTAATGGTAACAGCTATTTTATATAAATATTATCCCATTTTTTAATGCTTGTAGCCTTATTAGATTGTTAAATATTTACAAACTTTAATTACCTTATGGCGATTCTTATGCCGAACAATCATTGATTTGATGTAGTTTGTATTTCCTTATCACATGGCGCGTTTCAACGCTTTATTCAGTCATTTTCAAATGTACACAGAAATACACTTCAAAAAATTTAAATAACACAAATTACAACACATTTAAAATTAATAGATATACGGGAGACACACGTTATCGGGGAGCGTTCTCGAATGTGTTCGATCGTCAACTGAAGTAATGTCCGGTCAGCAGATAGTGGTCTCCAGTATTGGGGAGGGGGTAATTGTTTAAGTTTGTACATCGTAAAGCTTCTGTGCTATTATGATTGCCCAATAACTTGTATAGGCCAAACTAGACGCACATTTACCGGGTTTTACCGCTTTAAAGAGCATATTCCATTTTCCAAACGTTTTACCACCAAGAAAATAGTTTCTAAGTTCACAGAGCATTTAATTAACACCAACCATAATTACACAGACATTGACAAAAACTTGAAAATATTACATCACTGCAATAAAGGACCATTAATGAACGCGATAGAGGAGTTCCACATACATAAAATGCATAAACAAGATCCAGAAAATCTATTTAGTAATAAGTTGATTTTTTATTCCCACACCATCTTCGATATGATTAATAGCACGGAAGCATTTCCAGCGCTTCACGATGTACAAACTTAAACAATAACTCCCTCCCCAATAATGGAGACCATTATGTGCTGACCGGACAATACTTCAGTTGACGATCAAACACATTAGAGAACGCTCCCCAATAACGTGTATTGCCCGTATTTGTATTAATATTAAATGTGTTGTAATTCGTGTTTTAAATTTTTGTGAAGTGTATTTCTATGTACATTTGAAAATGACTGAATAAAGAGTCGAAACGCGCCATGTGATAAGGAAATACAAACTACATCAAATCAAGGGTTGTTCGAATGAATCGCCATAAGGTAATTCAAATTAATAAATATTATGTCTTACTAACGGGTGTAAACTACTATCCTTTCTTAAATACGCTAAATATTGTTTGAAAGTGAAATGTAGTAGTTGTTTAAAAAGTACATTTCAGGCAAAAATTAAATAATTAAGAACCTGTAATCCTACAAAATCATCTCTAGACAGAAAAGAATTATTATAAGTCTTGTGTTTTAGTTTGTATTTATATTAGGCATAAACTTTAATGCAAAAACCTGTTTACGTTTTATAGCAAACACTTAAGTAACACATAAAAACTAACAATTATTATATAGATCCTATTAAAAAAAAAATTATTATTTAATTTCATACTTTTTTTATCGATTCAATCTTACCAACAAATCATTTTTATTCTCCAGCCGAATACAATTTGCGCTAATATTATGAAACAACAGCGATAACACGTAATAAAACGATAAATGCCCGCGAAAGAATACAATGTCTCAATAATATTTACATTAATTTTATGCAATGATGCCAGTAATGGTACCAAAATTCGATTGATAGACTAAACAGAAGATACATCATATCAGGAATCATTTCATTAACCACCAATCCCTGATAGCACTAATAAAAATACTCATAGCCCATTACCTTCACATTCCATTTCAAACATTAATATAAAATCATTCACCATGTTTGTAAACCCATATAGTATTAAGTTTATTTAGGACAATATAACAACAAAATAAAAATGATTTACAAGGTTGAGAAATGGGAAGAAGAAAATTGTTAGAGGAAGGAGGAAGAAGAAGGTGATTTTGAATAGTAAAGAGTTTTGGCATCAACTTGAGTATATAACATAGTCCAGTGTGTGCACAGCTCTAATTGAAGTTTAATAAGTGTTTGAATAAACTATACATAAAAGTTACCACCAGAAAAAAAATAAATTGAACAGTTTGAACATTGAGTGCATAATGTATTAAACCTACATCCAGTCAATTTGGTGAGTTTATTCCAGTTCACACCCTTCTTCACACCAGACCTCCATATTTTCCTCACATTGAAACATCTAAATTATCAACTAATCATCACCCGTTTCTTCAGGAATTTTAATTTAACATCTATTTTAATCTTAAGCTCAAAATTGTAAACCATTTCAATCACGTCACAAGTTAGCATCAATCATCTTTCATTGGCATAAGCCTAGATTAAGTGTTCATTTGTTCTTGTTAAATATAACTAAACTAAAAAAAAACTTCACAACCAGCTAGCCGGCAACCCAATTGTAAACATGAACCCGAGATTTGTTAAAGACAATAAATAATTTATAAATCCATTCCATAGCGTCTCTCTGTTTATTTTATATTCGACGATAAACGCGGAAGGATACAACGTACACAACACATTATATGCCATTAAAACCCAATTTAATATACAACAGCAAATGTCTGTGAAAGAAAAAGATGTCCCGATACAATTTGTACTAGTTTCTATGAAATTCCAACAAAAAATATAATTTAAAATATACAATGGTGAATGACCGAAAACAGCACACGAATACCCCAAGACAAATTTTATGAAATAAATATCAGTATTAAAACAATATTTCAAATACAAAGTCATAAGTCTTGTGGAAGAAATCGTAGCCTGAGTACAGTTTGCACTAAGATTATAAAACATAATTTAAAATACTACGGTGAATGTTCACAAATGAAAACAACACTTGAATATAATTAAAGCTAGTTTTTATATAATAAAGGTTAAACGTTCATTAAAATATAACAGGGCAAAGTTTGTGAAAAAAACCTAATTTGCGTGGTTGTTGTAAAATGAGGGAAGTGTAAATTAAATGTCGCTAATTGCAGGAATTAATAACAACTAAAACACAGGCATTTCGCCAGGGTGTAAATTAAAAAAATGTACCATCGTGGTTTCACTGTAACAGGTCACCATTATGTTCTCAACATTGATTGGGATGAAATATTTACGTCACTATATAAATAACGAATGAGAAGAACAAGCTTTGTACTAAAATGAGTTTTCCAAAGTCGAATATTAGTTAAAGTTAAAATTTGCTACCCGACCTAAAAAAATATTTTTCAGTTTCTTTTACTTCTATAAAATGCATTACTTACGTTACAGTTGACAAACTGTGTAATGTAGTGCACACATGGAAAGAAAGTAAAATGGTTGAGGGTGAAAACATTATCACATCTTTGCCTAGAAGTGAATTTTATGATATACCGGTACATAGCCAAATGTGAGTGCTGACAGTAAGGAGAATCACAAAAAACCATCACTCAAAGAAAAACTCTGTTATGCAAAATTTTAAAAGTTCTATAACATATAAAGCAAACTCATACGAATGCATCTCTACTTACCTCTCCACTCCTTTTCAGACTCTTCTTCATAAGGTTCTATTATTTCTTGTGCTTCTACATTTCCAAATGTGTCATTCTTAACAGGAAATGACAATCGGGATTCTAATAACTCTCTTTCTTTGTTTAATTTTTCCAATATTTCATCACTTCCTGAAATCAATTAACTACTTTCAAAGTTTTGTAATGAAGTTTCAGTTTTTAAATATTGTTAAAGGGAATCAGTAAAAATTAAATTAAATTTTTGTTGTAGTTTAAGACTTCACAGCTTCTCTGTAATAAAGACATTACTTAACATTTTGTAATGCTTTCAATTACAACAATAGAAACACACTGTGGTTATAATAATATTTAACTTGAAACAATTTTACAACCTATATTACACGAAATAATCCACAATTTAAGGGTCTTCTATAACTTGCGTAAAACAGCAAAAATATGCACTTCGTATTACCGTGTTTCGGACGCCGTTTTTCAACCTAAAAAGTTGTGAAACATCTTAAATTGTTCTTAAAAGCTTTGTGCTTTTGTCTTATATCTCATAATTGAAAGAAATCGTTGGCAACTCCTTTTAATCAACAGTTTAAATGAGTAAAAATCGATTATTTTTAACACATTTTTTGGGAGTTTTAAGAAATAATTTCCATATTTTAAGCTAACACGTAAAAAATATAAAGCCTTCTTTATAACCTAAAGTAGTTTTCCAGATTATTAATTTATAAATAGAATCCGAAACACGATGCATGTTTCAACGATTTTGCGGCTTGAGTCAAGCCTTTTGCATTGATTTTTTTTTGTTTTTGTTTTTTGTGTTTAACGTCCTACTGTTTTGCACTTAAGGCTAATGAAGACGGAACCTACAGTTTTACGTGGAATCCGAACCACTGCCAACGATGTCTGTTAAGAAACCATTTAGAAAATTATTCGGGGTCAATGGGAATTGAACCCGGAACCTTTCCATTGATGGTTGCCATGACGATTGATAAAGCATTGCCTTTTGCATTGAAATCATATTGTACACTCGGGAGTTTTCTTCAAGGTAAAGGAAGAGCCTTAATAACCACACTACATTCTCTAGAACAGGGGTTCTCACCCTTTCAGGCTCTGTGCCCCCCTCCCCCTCTCTTTGAACACTGATGTAAGGTCACCCCCCCCCCCAATACCACCACCATATGTGGTTTAAACAAGTAGTACAAATGAAATTTGAAACTGAGAAATTTTAACTTATGAGAATTAAAAAAAAAATAGTCTGAAGTTTTAATTTATAGTCTTTAGTCACAGTATGTTTCCAATGTAGCCTATAAACATATATTATATAAGTTAGTATATTAATTATTGTCTATTATTATTATTATTGTCGGATTGCAAGGAAAGGCTATATTATCTTTTACTCCGATACAGAAACGGATCCAGACGACTTTTAATATAAGTTTTTATCATTATTAATAATTTCCGACATTTACTTTTCTATTTTTTCGTTAGTTCTTGTTCAATATATTCTCTAACTAAAATATCATAAAATTTAAAGTTGACCCAGTAATAGTAGAGAATTACAGAGTTGTGTAGTATGCTTATTTACAATTTAAAGGTTCAAATAAAATTTCACTGACAAATCTTGAATATGTTAATAACCTTGGCATACACTAACAGCCTTAATAGCCTAGTCAATAAAGGGTTTGAGTGGGAACTAATTAGTGAAAAGCTGATTTTTTCATGGATGTTAGTTGATTATACAGTGGAACTTGGTTATAACGTCATAAAAGGGACCGGAAGTTTTTTAACGTTATATCCGAGTGACGTTATAAAAAAAGCAGCCTTAAATCGGAGTGAAAGGACAAAGTAAAAACACAAATGTTCTGCTATATACAGTACAACACTGTTTATTGAAATCTACTCGTACATTGGAATAGTATAATAAAAAAAACATTAATAAAAAATGATACGTTTTCACAATTTAATATTTTATAATAAAAATCTTACTTTACTGTCGAAAAAAATCTGTGATCTTCTTTTGAACGGTCCTTTCAGAAAAATAAATTCTCTTTGTTGTGCAACAAACGTCTTGAAGCGCACTGAGTGTTGAAGCAGAACCCTGAAGCTAAAGAACCGGGAGAGAGTCTCAGCAGCCTTCATTGCTTCTTGAACAGACGGACAAACGAAGTCTTCTGCTCTCTGGTCATCATCTTCATCAGGACTATCTTCGGCATCCTTCTTCTGAACATCTGCGACGATCTCTGCATCACTCAACATTTGGAATGTTTCTACTTGATCATCCACTGAAGCGTATGAATAAATATCATTTCCAAAGTTGCTCTGGTCAACATTAAACTGTGCAATCCACGTTGAAAGAGGCAGTTCATCATCTTCGTCATAATTTTCAAGTGAAGCTGTAGATCCCAATTGAGCTTTGCGGACGCACTTCAAAATCGTTATCGGCGTTACATTATTCCAGGACTTGTCTAGGAACCTTATGGCGTCCAATATTTAGATGTTCACGGCCTGTGCGAGCGGTGTCCATGCTAAGAATAATTTTTTTTAACAAGCATTTCCGGTAGTGACACTTTAGACTTCTTATGACGCCTTGGTCCATGGGCTGAAGAATACTTGTACAGTTGGCAGGGAAAAAAACAAGATTTATGTTGGTTAAATTTAATTTCGGATGTGCTGCACAATTGTCAACTAGAAGAATTTTTCTGTTTTTTAAAGATAACTGTTGATCCCACTTCCTTAACTCTTCTTCAAATATGGCAGATGTCATCCACGCTTTTTTGTTAGCAGTGTAATTCACCGGTAGTTTTTTACGTTTTTAAAACATCTAGGGCGCAAACTCTTTCCGATCACTAAAAGCTTTCTTTTTACAGTTCCTGTCATGTTTGCACAAACGAAGGCCGTTATTCTCTGCTTGGAAAGCTTTCCACCAACACACTTTTTGTTTTTAAATTGTAATGTCTTGTCCGGAGTTAACTTGAAGAAAATTCCGGTTTCATCTCCGTTGAAAATGTCTTCGTCTTTGTAACCTTCACTTAGAGTTGGCCACGTCTTCTGCACCCATTCACTCGTAACGTTCTGATCAACACTTTTTGCTTCGCCACAAATTTTCGCAAAGGAGATTGAATGTCTCGCTTTGAAACGATCAAGCCAGCCGTTTGAACATGTAAAATTAGAACCGAACATTTGTCCAAACTCAGTCGCTTTTTCTTTAAGAATTGGTCCACTAATAGGAATGTTGGCGCTGCGGCATTGCTTAAACCATTTAAGCAACGCCTCATCCACATCACTATGTTGGCACTTTCTTATTTTTTTTACGTTTTCTCTGTCTTCCTTAAACGCGGTTAAAATTTTGTCTTTATTCTTTAAAATTGAACCTACTGTAGAATTTACCAGACCAAACTCACGACACACATCAGCGATTTTTCTTCCACTTTCCACCGCTCTGATCAACCGCACTTTTTCCTTGATAGGAAGCACCTTCCGTTTGACACCACAACTTGACATTGCACAAACAAAACACAACTAACGACGTATAAAACAACTGTCAACACACGCGATGCTCACACGGAGGTAGGTAGTGATGTGACTGATGATTTACCGTAACTAATAAAACAAACAATACAGTACAGTGTGCCTGTGTCACCACAGTCATTGACTTTGTAGAATGTAGGGGTGGGAAGGGATAAGACCCAGGTATGCGGGATAGCCCCCGCCCCCTCGAGACGCCAATTACACAAAAGAGTTTCATCCCGTCACCAGCTCAACGTCCGGCTTGTGACCTGTTTTTGCTTTTGTTGTTTCTACATATTGTTTCTATGAACTTTGGGACATAATACAAGCACACTACCACTTTTGCAACCTAAGAATCGCAAAATTTTTTACGCTATAGCCGAGCGCCGCGATATTTGTTGACGATATAAACGGTTTTTCGTACAACATAAAATGTTCAATTTTGGCCGGTCTGTATAAAATGTGACGTTAAACCCGAGTTGACGTTACAGCCGATGCTGTTATAACCAAGTTCCACTGTATAAGGAATATTTTCTGAAAAGTCCCAGCCCCTCCCCCTCTTGCTTCCCCCCCTAGCCCCCCTTAAAGTTCACTTTTGAAAGATTTTTTATTTTGTCAATATCTAAGAGATAAAAAGCGATAGAGTAATTTTTATTTCGTTATTGTAATCCTTATAATATTCTCTACCAAAAATGTTCTTTGCGTTTAAGCTATAAAACAATTATTTACCGTGTATTTTTAAATTTAATGTTAAAATTTTAACTTTTCTATTACAATAATTACATGTTTAGCTATTTTTTATTAACATGAGACAAGTTATGAAAAAATGGCTCAAATAAAACTTTTAGGGTATTTTGCAATCTTTATATTGATATAAGTTTTATAAATGTTAAGTGCAGACAGTTGACTTAATCGGCCTGGCAAAGGGAGATGGCGCGGCACGGGGCGTACGAGTCCTCGCGGGCCGGATCAGCCCGTTGGCATATCAGCGGTCAATCTGCAGTAAAGGCCTATTGTTTGGACTTTTATTTGTATAGCTGGTCTAATTATGGGTATTACAATGGTAAAATAGACGTAAACATTTATTTTATTTTTTTATTATTTATTTATTTTCTGGTATTTATTATTGCAGTGATAAACACACAATATGATTTCTTTTAGCCAAGCCAATAAAGGGAAAAAATAGGCATTTATTGGATATAATTAGTGAAAAGCTGACATTTTGTTTATAAAATTGTTAATGTTCTTTATATTAGGAGAGCCAGTTTTGATTCAGGAGATTATTCCTACTCATAAGTTATTAGGACCGTTCCATTCTCCATCAAATATGGACCCACCATTATTGGACTGGCTAAAACCGGCAAGTGTCAAGCAGCAGAACATGTTTTGTTTACTGTCTATTTATTAATACACCAATTTATTAATACTGTTGGTAGCGCTTGGGCCTGAAAACCAAACAATCTACTTTTGAAAACCAGTAACTAGACGAAAAGTGTATTACAGGATTTCCAAAATCATCCATAAGTTGAACGACAAAAGGAAGCTTAATCTGCTTGCTTATGCCATAACAGGTTGTGACATAACATCTTGTTTCTTTGATCTGGGAAAAATAAAATCTTTGGACATTTTACAAAAGTCAGAAGAAGCTCAAACACAAGAGTCGGTGTTTCTACGTCAAGATGATTCCAAAGAACTGAAAACAAACGGGGAAAATTTTTATCTTAACAGAAAAAGCACATGAACTTCAATGAAGCTCGTTACTTGCAAAAATTGCAAAAAAATCTAATCTAAGGTCAAACTTCGACCTTGCAAAGCATCCCCCCCTTCACCAGCAGTTGTTCAGGGTTTATTTTCAAGTGCAGACATGGCTTGGTAACAGATTGGATGCTACAGTTTTGGAGTTGGAAGATGGAAAAGATGAAAGAAAATGGAGGTTACAGGAAAGCTTTAACACCAACACTAAGTACTAAGTCTTTTGTAACTGATGACCTTCTGCACCTCGTGTCTTGCAGCTGTAAGACATCTTGTATTAAATATTGTGGGTGTCCGAAAGTAGAACTTAATTGTTTTAAGGTTTTAATGTGATAACAGTCCTAATAATGTAGATGAAATAATTGATGATCAAGACTAAACTGGATTGGAATAAAACAGTAGCAAGAATGTTGCCACTGTCTTAGGCCGGCCACACACACAATCAGACACGGTCAGTCATAGTCAAAGACGCCTTTAGTCTTTTCTGTCTGTTTGACTGTTATTGACTGATCCTGTGTGTGGGGGTTTTATACACTGGGCGTCATTGCCTCCCTCCATTTTCAGTTCTTCTGTCCACCAGATTGTTGTATTGTGTGCATTTAGTGCTTATTGAAAGTTTTTAACCTAACTTTGAAACGAACTTTGAAGAGAAGGAAGAGGAAGCTATAATTATGATGTGGAACTTGATTAATTTGTTTTGAAAGGCACTAATAACAGAGATCTTTGGGTACACCCTATAAACGAGAAGAGGAACCTCGTAGACTTTATTAAGGAATTAAGAACCATCCCAAAAAATCGAAAACTACTGTCGAATGAAAGTCGAAACGTTCGAATACATCTTGGAAAAAACCAGGATAAGATTAAAAAACAAAACACGAATTTGAGAAAATCAAGTGACAAGGAGGGGTTGTGCGCAGGTGGCTCTGACGGACACTGTCTGATAGCTTTTGACTAAAGGTGTCTTTTGAGGGAGCTGCGTCAGTCAAGGAAAACACATATTTAGACGTCTGTTTGTGTCTGTTCGTCTCGTTTGATGCAGTGTGTGGCGACCCCATAACCACCCATGCTAAACCCCCCGTTTTAGTTGCTATTAGTCAAACTGACTAAACATGACTGACCGTGTCTGATTCTGTGTGTGGCCGGCCTTATATAAAACTGAAACTCTCTACTTTTATGTGCCAGTATTGTATATATCCCAGACAATTTTAAGATATTTTAAATAGCAATTTGAGTGATGAATGGATGGTCCATGATGGTGTTTTGACAGTAAACAAAACATGTTCTGCTGCTTGACACCTGTCGGTGCCGGCTTTAGCCAATACGGGACACGGCGCGGCGGGTCCATAGGTGGTGGATAATGGCACGGTCTTAATAACTTAGGGTTATAAATAATCCCCCAAACTAAAACTAGCTCTCCTAATATAAAGAACATTAACAATTTTATAAACAAAATTTCAGCTTTTCACTAATTATATCCAATAAGGCCTATTTTTCCCCTTTATTGGCTTGGCTAAAAGAAATCATATTGTGTGTTTATCACTGCAATAATAAATACCAGAAAATAAATAAATAATGAAAAAATAAAATAAATGTTTACGTATATTTTACCATTGTAATACCTATAATTAGACCAGCTATACAAATAAAAGTCCAAACAATAGGCCTTTACTGCAGATTGACCGCTGATATGCCAACGGGCTGATTCGGCCCTCGAGGACTCGTACGCTCCGCGCCGCACCACTTCCCTTTGCCAGGCCGATTAAGTCAACTGTCTGCACTTAACATTTATAAAACTTATATTAATATAAAGATTGCAAAATACCCTAAAAGTTTTATTTGAGCCATTTTTTCATAACTTGTCTCATATTAATAAAAAATAGCTAAACATGTAATTATTGTAATAGAAAAGTTAAAATTTTAACATTAAATTTAAAAATACACGGTAAATAATTGTTTTATAGCTTAAACGCAAAGAACATTTTTGATAGAGAATATTATAAGGATTACAATAACGAAATAAAAATTACTCCATCGCTTTTTATCTCTTAGATATTGACAAAATAAAAAATCTTTCAAAAGTGAACTTTAAGGGGGGATAGGGGGGGAAGCAAGAGGGGGACTGGCGGGGACTTTTGTGTAAATACTCCTCTTATACTATTGTAACATCTGACAAAATTTCAACTTTTCACTAATTACCGGTACTTCCCACTAAGGCCTATTTTTTCCCTTTATTGACTGGGCTATAAGCTGACACTGACTGAAAACGGACAAACAAAAATTTGCGGTATCAGACGTTTAATTTGTACTCTTCTTCTTGAAGTCCAAAATTTCCCTTAAATGATACCTTCATGGGCCAATAACCTGTAGAGGAATACAATTTAAGGGAGGTTCAAAATTAACTTGTAAATTGTATAATGTTCGTGCAGGTACAATTTACAAATTCATTTTGAAGTTCCCTTAAATTAAATTGTATTCCTTTATAAAATATTTATTCCTCCAACAAATATTTCATTTATGACCTAATATTAGGGCTAGGTTCATTTCAAATTTAAGAGTTTCAATCTAATTCACAAAAATAACGGTTTTAAAATAAATGTAATCTAGTTAATGGTAGGCTAACCCAAACATTAATATTCACTCAAGCATTTTAGTTAAAATATAGGGTAGGTACCTACCTCTAATCCTTCGTTGACAAAGTTCAGCAGCTTCTTTAGCAGACTGGTTTGAAAACCAATTGTCCCCCAGACTAACAAGAATTTCATTTGTATGTACCAAAGCACCTTTCATTAAAGCTTTTCTTCCAATTGGGACCATGATAGGATGTGTTAACTGGTCTCGGAAAGACATGAGACGTGAACTAAGACTTTCGTGATCTTCTTTGTACTGTTTCCAGCGAGTTGTTTGTTCTTCATTTTTAACCAAAGCCTGAAATTATTCATAAATATCTCATGTGATATAAATTACAATACAGCTATTGTAAAGAAATGTTTTTACACAAACTTGTTTTCTTGTCTACCTGTCTGTTCAGTACAAATTTTGCAAACGATTTTATACCAACTTCCCGTTGAGCTAGATACTTAAAACTTTGATCATAGCTCAGAACTGGATGATAATGCAATATTTGTTTACTATATTTATTTCATTTCCTGATATATATATATATATATATATATATATATATATATACAATCTCATATAAAATAAAATAAAAAAATTAAGAATATAACTACACAATTATAATGTATAAAATAAAATAACAACCTGTAGCCTAATGTAAAATAAAACTTAACTTTTAAACAAAATAACGCAGAATAAGTATGAAAAAGTTGGAAATAAAGTATTTGACAACCTCTAGGACAAGCCCGTATGTGGCAACCCTGTATTGGGCAGCCCCTATGGCAAGCCAATATTAACTCGCTTTCTTGTCTGCCTGCTTGTTTCGTAAAAAATTTGCAATCAATTTTAACCCTAGAAAGGTATTATACGTAAATCTTACGTGAAGGAGTTAAAAAAACAGGCTCCTACTTCCCCCCACTTACTTACAAAATCCGCCAGCCTGCAGTGCTACCATCATTTAGTCGCTGCCAGACAGCTGTAGTGTTTAGTTGTTGTTTGAGAATAGTTTTATTGAGTATTTGACTGAAACTACTCACATCAGATTGACAGAGTAATACCTTCGGCGGACATTTATAAACAAAGTACAATTAAACAAATGTAACATCAAAAAGCAATGTTTTACTTCCGTAGGCTACATTTTGATTATATTGCCATGATTCGTTATTGTAAATAAAGCTTTTTTTTTTGTAAATTGTATAGGCTACTTAGTAGTACTTTGCTAAATATTTACATTGCTTTACAAAATTACATTTTTGTAAAATATTGACAATTAAATGACGTAGGCCTAACTATAGTTTTATTGCATCTTGGAATACAATTTAAAAACAAAAATTAACATTTAAAACAATTATTTAAAGAATAAAAGGAAATGATGACAAATACTTTCACATATTGGGAACAAATTCACTTACTTTTATGTGTAGGGGAGACTGGGGTATATTGGACTACTTTTGAAGAATTTATCTTTTTTCAAAGCATTCTTGCATTTTTGTTGCCATAGGTTAGCCTAGGGTCGAATAGTAAACTTGCGCCGGCTAATGCATCAATTAATTATCCATTATCATAAACAAACGATGTAATTTAATACTACTTAAACGAGTCATCACAGCAGCTACTATTCAATTTGTAATTTGTAGCGTAGGCTATGTTTAATACAGAAAGCCTAGATAATTAAATAGTAGACTAAAAAAAATAAAAATATTAACCTAAAAATAAAATTTGTATATTAACAATTAATCTGTTGGCGCAAGTTTACTATTCGACCCCAGGCTATCCTATGGCAACAGAAATGCAAGAATAATAATTTAAAAAAATAAAAGGTTCTAACCTATATAGTATTTAGTCACAGTATGTTGACCTGTATTCAACATTTGGTAAAAATGTAGTTTACCTTGTCAAACGATTTCTAAGGGAATTTGATATAACATGAAAGAACACATCTAACTGATTGTAGAAACAACAAAAATTTTCCCGGGAAATAATATTTGTAGGAGTTATGAAAGAAATAAAACTTGAAATTGTATAGGTTAACTTTCGACTTTTCCGCGATATTTGACGTAATTATAACAAAATAAATCACTTCACATACACCAAACATGTAAGAATTAAATAAACTAAACAATATGAACCCCAAAAGTATCCACGAAGCAAGAAAATGTGAAAATAATGTAACAAACATAATTACGTAAACAAATGCATCAAACAATAGAAAGTACCGTTAAACTGCGTATTTAAAATGGAAATTAATCAACGTTGCCAAATCGAACAATAGGTTATTGTACTAATTAAGGTGTGTATAAATCAAGGTAACTAGATAGTAAAGGTTGCCTCATTTGAGAAATAATATTTCGTCGTATTATCACTTTATATAATTAGAATAAATATAAAAAAAACTAGAGGACTTACCTAAACTGTTTAGTTACAGTATTTTGCCGATAACAGTATGATTATAATATTTGTATAATTATAATATTTCGTCGTATTATCACTTTATATAATTAGAATAAAAAAAAAAAAAACTAGAGGACTTACCTAAACTGTTTAGTCACAGTATTTTGCCGATAACAGTATGATTATAATATTTGTATAATTATAATATTTTGTCGTATTATCACTTTATATAATTAGAATAAAAAAAAAACTAGAGGACTTACCTAAACTGTTTAGTCACAGTATTTTGCCGATAACAGTATGATTATAATATTTATATAATTATAATATTTCGTCGTATTATCACACTATTTATAATTAGAATGAGTTGCCTAAACTGTTCGTTTCTACACAAAAAAGAACAATAACAATCCGGCAACGCTGTCAGGACGGTAAGAAAAACATGTCGGCACTTTACAATGTAAATTTCCATAACGAACTTTTGATTTGAAAGTTTTTAATGTTGTAAATGTTGAATATGGTTAAATATTGGTTTCCCGGTATCAGTGAAGTGTATAAATACTATATTTATAAAGAAAAAAGTTCAGGTTTGTGTGTTTATAGTAGTTTCGTTTGACAAGGTAAAGTAAATAAATACCAATAAAATGAATGAAAGAAATCACGAAAATGTATGTCAATCTTTATACATCTTCCCAAAAGCTTTTTAGTTTAAAAGCAATAACAATTATCATTATTAAATTACATTGAATAGGCCTACCAGTATAAAGGCAGAAACTTATCATTTCCGATTGGCAACGTTGCCACATTGAACATAACATAACTTTTATACAATAGCCTCTATGTATAAAATATAAACCTGAAGGGTTCTAACTTACAGTCTCTAGTTCTAGTATGTTACCAGTATGTAAACATAATACTGTATATAAATTTGTAACATTTCTTAGTTTACTGAAAAAGTTATTATTTTCTAATTTTAGGCCTTATAGGAGGCACTGATAAACTCACTCTAGTCGCAAAAAATCTGGCAACCCTATTGTGTATTAAAATGACTAAAGAATGTCAATGTTAAATCCCATAAGCGATTTTTTGATTGTTAATTTGTTAGTTTGTAGCCTATATATTTGTTTTAGATTCTTTATAATTGATTTCCCGCGATCAGTGAAGTGTCTAATTTCATTATATATATAGGAAAAAGTGATAGGAAGTGTAATTCTATTAAAACCTGTGGTCAACCTATACACCACTAGAACCACAAGATTTTTGTAAATAATAAACCTTGATGTTTGATGATTAAAGTTGCAGTCTTTCTTTCTCTTTTAAAGATGATAAAATTAATAAATACTGTAACTAATGAGCTTGACTTGTGAGAAAGTAACTTAGATAAAATAAAACCTGAACACAAAATCTCACAATAAATACGTTTACTAACCTCAAACGTGTTTCAACGACAATGTCGCCATCCTCAGTGATGCACGGGCTACAGTAACCAAACTATAACAAGATAATTATAGTTATAAGAATAATTATAAGTTATAATTATTATAATAATTTTTATCTTAACAGAATGTTGTAAATTTGTCTAACCATTCTAAGAACTTGGTGTACCTACTAGTAGAGGACAATCTATTCCATAATATTTTCTATTTTGTTTTTCAGCATTCATCTTGCTATATATGTAACGGGTATTATGGACCATGTTTTGATGAACCTGTCTGTGCAACTTGCCACCTGTTTCTTTTCCCTGAAGAATTAAGCTGTATTGAAGAAAACATGCCTGTGTTTAGTGAGGTGAAATTTAATTAAATTCTATAATTTTTTTTAAAGAGTTAGAATTAAAACCTTTGCCTCTTGTGCAATAGATATATATGCAGAGTTTAATCAGCAGAAAAGTGTGAAACTATAAATAAAACAAAGAATAAATTTGGTCATACATTGTGAAAATATCTATTTGACCCCATTTATTGTTTTAAGTCATATAATTAAAACTATTTAAGTAAAAAACAACTTCGGTTAATAAACGATTTTAATGAAGTGATACTGTAGGCTATCAGGGTTTGATGTGATATTGTAATTGTATACATTTTTTATTAAAACTATTTTTTTCCTTTTATGAGTAGCCTACTGGGAAAATTTTTAACTATAAAGGTTTTCTATGACTTCTGGTTGTAAATTTAGAATACAATGTTTAATCAAATATCCAGGTAAATAGGTACAAAATGAATAATTGAATGCCTTCTTTGTTGATGCAATTATAAAATCTGAATTTATATAAACAAATTATGCCTTCTAATTGAAATTAATGTTCTTCCAATTATAGTTGTTATCAAAACAAAACTTTAACGTTAGTAATAAAATTCATCAGAATTAGCATTTAAACACATAAAACTGTTTAGGCCTAACTCAAGGTTAAATTCCCAGAATAGGCGATTTTATCACTTCGTGCAGCTGTCGGTATAAAAAATCATAAACAATTTATTATATAGATAAATCATGATGTTTTTATATTTTTTTCTGAATTAACTATATAATATTATTTAACTAAGGCATCAATCTGTATCCATAAAATGTTATCCTTAGTGAATGAGTCTTTATTATTTCACAAAATGTTTTTTTTTCTCTTTTACTTCCTGTAGCTTGAATACAAATTAAATTAGAAAGAAAAGTCAAATATAAAAAATGTTCACCATTTCATTGCGAAAAAAATATTTCCTCACATATGTACAGTTATTATATAAGACACAAACAAGTTATTTCATAAAAACTAATATCACATACCGTAGCATTGCTGTACAGTTAAAAGATATTTTTCACTTTCACTTCTTGTAGCTTGAATACAAATTAAATTAGAAAGAAATGTAAATGTAAAAAATGTTCTTTGTTTCATTAAGAAAAAATAATATTTTTTCATATATCTACAGTTAGATACAACACAACAAAAGTTATTTCATAAAAACTAATATCATGAAGTAGCATTACTGAACAAGTCAGCTGTTCAGTGCACAGCGTTTGGATTTATTTTTGGCCAATACACAAACTAAATGTAACCAACTATCGATTATTTTACTATCGATTTGTTGAATATAATGTGAAGAATCGATGATTATAACTTTCATCGACATTTAGTTAGCAGAGGCTGAGCAAATCACAGCTGATTAATGAATCATAATTTACGACTCCTATCATTCTTGGGTTAATTATCACTTAAAATGGGAATATATCAATTTAATCTTATAAGTTTAAACTTTATAATTTTTCGGTAACAAATACAAGTTTTAATGTTTATAATAAATAATAGTGTTTGTTTTAAGCAGAAGACAGATGATGGGGACTCTGGAAATGATGAACCTACTGATTTATATTATGGTCCAGTGGAGAGACGAGCTTCTCATCAAGTAGAAAGAGTTCAACCTGCCGCTCCTGTACCACGGGATTTTGTTTTAGCCAATAGAGTCGAGTTGCTAAGTACTCCAAGGGTTCCTGATGATCTTAGTCCAAAATTAGTAGAATGTCTTCCTCCTGAAGGTAATTGAATGATATTAACTTTTAACAAGTCCTGAAACAACCACAATTTAACACTGGATGCTATATAGCCTATTAGTAGCGAATTTCCATAGGAAAGATGAGCTATTGCAATGACTTTTATGGTGAGACCTAAGGTCAGGAGTAGTCAATGAGCCCCAGAAAACGTTTAGAAGGAGTATCATTAAAATTTGTACATATGTGTTCACACTTTACAGGTCCAAAATTTGCTACACACATTGGTTTTGTATGTCACTCGGACGAGTTTGTTAATTAATTTAAGGAGATTAATTTCCCAAATAGTTGGTAGAAACCCAAACTATAAAACATATAAACGTAATTTTGGAAATTCAGTGAACTCACATCAGCGGTTCTGTTGCTTGATCGAATTATTAGTATTAGTAAACAAACATTGTACAGTTTCCATTCAAATTTATAAACAAGTTAATCAATATAATAAATTGTAGGCTAGTTGTTTTGAAAATTTTAACTTGTCAAATATTGTAATCACTGCAGTTCACATAAGCTGAAAAATACATTGTAAAATATTTATTCCATTTAGAATATGTTAGATTTTCCTTTAGATTTTTCTAGTTTCATACCAGTTGTACAATATAAATACAGGGTGATTCTGTGTAATGCACGGAAATAATTGAGGGGGGTAGTTGAGTCAAAATATACTTCCTATAAACATATGTCCGAAAACACAGTTGTTGAAGGAAAATGCTATTCACTACCCAGTGGAATTTTTCCAGTGCAATTGTACTAGGTTGCAGGTAAAGACTCTGCATAAATGTGATCGAAGCTACAATATTTACAGGAGTAGGAAGCTACAATATTTACAGGAGTAGGACAAAGTGAAACTGTCTTTATTCCTCGAATACCTCTGATTCCGTCAGACTATCATTTCCAGTTTAAACGTCTGCAGTTCCCTGTAAAATTATGTCGATGACTATTAACAAAGCACGAGGGCAGAGTTTGAAGATAGCTGGCGTGGATCTGAGAGGTGACTGTTTCTCTCATGGCCAGTTGTATGTAGCCTGTTCCAGAATCAGTTCACCTGATAGTTTGGTCATCTTTCAGCCTGAAGGGAAAACAAATAATGACATTTACCAGGAGGTTCTTAGTACACAATGAGAAATATATATTACTAACACAGTGTATACTGTAAAAGCACAAACGTTTTCAACCGTAGGGCAGCAAAGGTATTTCGGGGATTGTGACTGGCAGTAGGGAAGGGGGATTGCCATTACAATGAAAACTCCCCAACTCTACTATAACTGGCTGTAGGCAAGGGGTCTGCCATTATAATGAAAACTTCCCAACTCTAATATAACTAGTAGTAGGCAAGGAGGCCTCCCATTATA
>JAGFPH010000013.1:990089-1004799 GCA_018207615.1 Philaenus spumarius | reverse complement strand
AGTAGTAGGCAAGGAGGCCTCCCATTATAATGAAAACTCCCCAACTCAATACAATATATCTGTTTTTCTTTTTAAAATGCCTCACTTGTTAGGCGTCAATTTTGCAATAATTCTCTTTATATACTGTTTAATAAAGCCAAATTATGATGTAGGCTAATGATTGATAATTTCTTCTAATTTCAACAATCTAATCTTATCTTCTAAAGCGAGAGATAATTGTTTGTCTGCTAAATGGATCTGGAATATCCGTCTAAGGATTTTTGATTTTTTGATTTTATATTAGGCTTTTGGCCACGAGAAATCGATTGGAAATGGTCACCAGTCTGGGAAAATTCGTTTTCTACGTCTTTTTATTAAATTAAAAAGTGAAATTTGTCCATTTTAAACAATACAAAGCACAGCTGATGCAAATGTTTTCAATGCCATTACAATAATCATCTGCTTTCTTTTAAACTCTATATTTTATTAGAGATAAGCCTAATGTTGTATCTATTTATAGTTACCATGGCAACGAATACATAATAAACATACCCTTTATTTAGTTTTTTAATGTTATAGGCCTAACCTAAACGATGTTCACGGAAATTTGCAATAATAGTAGTTATTGACGTGAGCGAACTAGGCCCTAGGAATAAATCGATATTAAAATAATACTTTAATTTAGGCCTGACTTATTTCTGAGGCATAGCGTTGAGATTGTGGTTAATCCTTTAAACTGTATTTTTATTACAGGTAAGCCTAATGTTGTATATACCCTTTATTTAGTTGTTTAATGTTATAGGCCTAACCTCAAAACTCAATAATCCAATATTTATTATTGAAATCATAGCCCTGCTTATAATCGAGCTTTAGCTCGGTCTCCAGGTACTAAATAATTAAACTGCGGACACAAGTTTACAAGTGTTACCAATTGTTTATTTGATTAATGATTAAAGATCAAAAAGATATATGTACAGTTTATATTTAACAAATTAACTCAAACTAAAATGTCTCTGAATTGTTTTACAGAATTGATTGTCTATTATAACACTCTTATCTCGGGGGGTCAGTGCCGACTCTTCCCAACGTTTTAGGAACAAACTTAATTATCAAATCAACTTATTTACATATAAAAGATTTTAATTAAAAATGGCAAAGTATGAATAGTACAATATTTAAAAGGGTGTAACTGTGTAAGTGTTTATGTGTGTAATATTGAGGAAATTATAATTATTATCTCTAATTCAATTCTCTTGTTCAGTTTATATACAGATTATATTGGTTTTAGAAGTTTAAATACATAAGTTCTTCTACTTTGTAAAAGGGAATCAATAGGTGGTTTTAAGGAGTGTATCACCAATTATTTAGTTTAATGAATTGGATTTGTCTCACCCAGTTTATAAAGTTCTCTTCTTGAGCGTAGTTTTTGGAAGAATTATTATTTTTTATTTCACTGCACTATATAACTAAAAAAAAGGTATTTATTTAACGAGGAACAATTAATTATCACTTCTATAGTAGGTTGAAATCTTGCCGTATTTTGGAGAGGTATAGTAGTACATCTGCTTCCTTTGGAGTCTCAACAATCACTGAAAATGCTTGAATTCCAATTTGGCTTCTGTAGGCCCTCAGGAAGTGGTACATAAGGCATGATAAATTTCACATCTTCTGGGGATTTAATTGTTATGTTAAATTGTGTGTTTTTAAATATTGAGTGTTTGTTTTGTATTATTTTAATTAAATTTTGAGGTAGTTTAGTTTTATAAATATTATAGAATGATAAAAGGAAAGAGAAATTGATTAAATAAAAATACCTAAAATAGCTCCTTGTACAAATTATTCTTTAACAGCTAATATTTACAACTAAAATTATACATTCAGCATTTCAAACTTGGTTCCGTGAAGAAACGGGTAATCACGTGATCGTGGGCGGAGCCTAACAAATATGTCTTACGTCGGTTTTAGGCGATATCTGACATTCAGGTTACCTTTGACTAATTATATCTTTTTAAGGGGAGTCCGTAAGCCAATTATGAAAAAAAAAAGTTTTTAAAAAAATAATTGAATAATGTAGCTACAATTGTCTAGTTTAATTTACTTTTTTAATTACAAAAATCGATAAACTAGAAACATTTTTATTAATTATAAACGTCTCACACATGCAATTCATACAGATTCAAACTTAAGAACAACCAAGCAAACTTCCTATAACCACTCATAGATGGCGCTGATGAAGGTACATTTTTGTTATAACCACTCGTAGATGGTGCTGACAAACTATCTTTTCCTTTACACGGAATATAAAGTAACTGAAGTTTTGTTAATTTGTCAGTTTTCTTTCATGAAGCCGTAGTCTAGTGGATAACGAGACGTCTTTCTGATCACAAGATGCCGAGTTCGAATCTAGGCTAGGGAGACCAGATATCTAATCATATCTGTGGTTTGAGGGTAGGAGGGCGGAAGTAAAGCAAACGGTGGTTGGCTCGCTTCCAAGCTGACGGGATATGACTAGATATCTGGTCTCCGGCTGGGGCTGTTTTGCATAATTTTACTAAAATATTTATGTATGTATATATATTTACTAAAAAAAAACCAGGAAAACGAAATTTTATATAATTTAAATAGTTCAGGGTAATGATTATACTACCATTTGTGTTCATATAGGGCCATAAAATATGCTGTATTATCATTTGGCAAAATATCATTTGATTGTACATTTTTTTTTAAATCGTGTTTTCCCGAAATTACATATTTTTTCCATATTTGACCCATTTTCTCAGGAACCATTAAAGATATTGGGATGAAATTTTCTGTGCTTATTTAGGTGACATATATACACCTTTTAACACAGGGATTTATCAAAATAACTTTTTTTATAAAAGTTATAAGTTTAAATATAATATTTTCTACCTGTTTTTTGTAACGTACTATTTAAAAATCTATAAAATTATATATAATTAGTACAAAGCCAAACCCTCCCATCAGTGTTACTAGTTAGATTCCTTGAACAAGTAGTAAAAATTTCAGCATAATAGCTTTAGTAGTTTCTAAGAAAATGGGTCATGAAATAGGCTAATTTAACATGGGCGAGATAGGACTTACGGACTCCCCTTAATGGTACTTCTGTTGGGATTTTACATGTAGAATTTTCCGTTCTATCTGACGGTAGTATTACTTTTTTAATTTGAAACTTAGTTTCGTTGGGATTGACCTTTTTGATTTCCGACTTGGCCTAGATTCTGTCGATCGGCCTAGTTTCGGTTGGATTTAAAATGTAAATTTTGGTCAATTGCTTTGTTATTGAACTGATATTATAATTTTTATGGATTGGTCGATTGATTTAGATATATTTTGATGTAGGAAAGAGATTGATACAAGGTCGGGAAATAATTTTAATTATACAAAATGTGGTCGAAAGTCGGGTATTTCAATGTTGTTAATTTCGTGTTTACAATCCTGGCCGCTAGGGTCGTTGATTCAGATTATACATGAATGGACTTCCACTACAGGTTTTTCTGTCTCTCTCGCACTCATGCGTGTTTAGTTTAGAATGACTGTATTTCTTATTCATTTGATTGATTATTATTACGGAAGGATATTTTGAATTGTTACATCAAATATAACTGGCAGAAGGCAAGGGGGTCTGCCATTATAATGAAAACTCCCCAACTTCATTCTGACTGGCAGTAGGCAAGGGGGTCTGCCATTATAATGAAAACTCCCCAACTCAAATATAACTGGCAGTAATCAAGGTTATCCAAATACAATGGTAATATATAGATGAGAAATTCCATTATACTTTACAATTTCATAGTTAGTAACTGCATGATTTCTATATTTGCAGTTCAAGTTTTTCTTCTGTTAATGTTTTTACTTACGTAAACTGGTTAGACTAACGAAAATGAGGAAATACGTAGCATAAAGAAGCTAAATGCAAGCAACCTGCACTACTGTTTAATGAATGCAAATTTAAAATGTGTATTTTTTTATTGGGTACTATTGCCAATAATTGTATGAATTCGAGAAGTGTCAGATCTACAAACCATTTACTAAAATATTTATGCAGATAATGACATTACTTGTATTAATCAATAAATTATTTTTTTCAGTTTTACTAGCTGTGTTTTCATATCTCGATGATATGTCACTTTGGTGTGTTGGAAACGTATGTAAACGTTGGCGTCATCTTGTACAGTCACACGTTGCAAGGGATCTTTGGCGTACGTACACACTGCGACGATGGCCTCTTTTTAAACCCTTGTATAACATTACCGACTGGTTTCAAGTTTATTCACAATTGTACGTATGTTTAATTTTTTTTTTATTTACATTTTTTTAAATTTTAGAGGTATTTTATTGTAGCTATGTATTTTACTATCATATAACTAGATTTAGGTATAATGTTTAATTTGTAATATGTAAAAATTGTGCATAATTCATTGTGCTTTAGTAGGATCAAGTGATGATAACCAATTAGATTTTTCGCCATATAAAAAAAAAAAAAAGTTTTCCAACACTGTGCATTAAAGCTGTTGTCTACTATAGAATGTAGTATTTTATTTATGTATGTATTGCATTATTTTAAACTAGGGGAGACCCCTGCGTGCTCCGCATGCCAACCCACCAATGGAACCTTCTAAAAATATATGTTATTTATAATAGAGGTGTACGATTAATAATAACCTCAAAACTTAGATGGTAAATAATGATAAATGTTCAAATCAAATTACTTCTTATATTTGATAACATCAGTTATAATAATGGTTAAAAGAACCAGCAAGGCTCAGGTCTACACTTTAAAACCCTAACCTAAAAGCTAGAAGTACAAAAATAATTAATTGCTTCAAATTTTGAAATCAGCTGTTAATGGAAATATTGGAGCAAACTGTTACCTGTTATTTTATTCAATTGGTTGCTATGGTAATAAATGTAAATACATGTGTTGGTTTATCATTCTAGGCCTAACCTAAGAAATTTTTCCGACTAAATTTACAAATATTGAAATAAAAAAAGGTTTTTATCGAAATGAATTATAGCCTATGTTACTCAGGGATAGTGTAGCTTTTTATTAGTAAAACTATTTTTTCAATCAGTTCAGTAGTGCCAGAGATTACCCCTTACATACAAACAAACAAACAAAAAAACAAACTTTACCTCTTTATAGTATTAGTATAGATTTTCAGACAGAAATAGAGATTCTGTTTTCTATAAACTGTAACGTCACAATCAATTTCTAATTAATTGTTTTTTGCATGATTTAAACGGTTTCCTGTTGTTTTACCATATTTCATTACTTTTTCATTATAATAATTATTTATTTCAGTCTTATGTAATAATTTTAATGTCTTTAAATTTTGCTACAGGATATCCAGTTGTCCATGTAAAGCTTGTCTTCTACAAATGTCCTTGCAGTTCCAACCACCAGGAGAAGAAAATTCATGGCGTAGACGAAGATTACGAAATGAACTAAAAAGTGAGTGTATAGAAAATTAATAAGAAAAACAGGGTTCTTACAGAATAGGGAGGTCAGGGAATTTGTAAAAAAGTCAGGGAAAATTGTTTCATATCATTGATATATCCCCTCGAAGATGCAAAAACTGAGGAGTCTTTCTTTGTTCCATCGTGCTGTAACCCAAGGTGTTGAAGCAATTGTTTTCATGAGGTCAAGCATTATGTTGAAAGTATAAAATGTACTACAAAATGCCAGCTTTTAAAAGCACTTTTGTCAAAAAGTATTAAAAAATCCAACCCATGTTACTTTAAAAAAAGAATATTTTAAGACTATTTTTAAGTTATGAAATAAGGTGATTCTAAAGTTTGACATTTTCAAATAAGAACTACTGGCGCGAGTTGAGAGATTACGTTCCAAAATTACGTTTGTATGTTTTAGGGTTTCAACCAACTATTTGGGAAATTAGTCTACTCACGGAGGCGCTGAATAGCTGCCTGCATGTACGAAATATGTATAATTTGCACCTCACCCTCTAGTCCCGGCTCACTTTGCGAGTTTTGTTACAAAATTAAATGAGTCAATATATTTTGTTATTTAAACCTAGCAATTTGTTGATAGTTGAATTGCAGTTGTAAGCACAATAATTGTGTAATATCACAGTAATATATAGTAGTTATAGTTATATAACTGGGATTGATGTAATTAAGTAAATCTACTAAGTAAAAAGACTAGGCGGGGAAAACTGAGTGGGGGCAGGAGTTTTTAAACAGAGAGAAAAGATTAGACAGGGTGTCTTTTGGTAAAGGTTCTTGGGCAAGGCGAGGAGTCTTTGGGGGGTTTTCGGGGTGCAGACTCCGACGTGGGCTTCAAGGAGAGAGGTGTACCAGCTTAGGAGGACATCAGGGCAAGGAAGATGAGTAGAGGCAAGGGCACAATTTGTGAAAGAGAGAAGGAAATTGTTTAATGTTAACTTTGGGCTACAATCAGTTTCAGATCAATATACTGGAAGAATTTCTTATTTAAAAGGAGTTCACAGGACAGTTAAAAGCTTGAACTCAGTTTTTCCCGTAGTGTAAAGTGAAAGATTTAGACAGAGGTTTACTGTAATATTATATAGTGTAGAGATTAAATGTATGCAGAGCTTTCAAATAAAATAGATGTTTATATATACTTACATATATACAGGATGATTCAGAACTATGCGGCAATCTCTCGGAAGCTCGTTCTAAATTTAAAAATAAGAAACAAAGTTCATATAAACTTAGGCCCAAAAACGCTCGAGATATCCGCCATTTTGATTTTTTGTACAAACAAATTTATATCTAGAGAAATGTTTTACTGATTGAGTTTAAACTTGACATGAAGTTTAACCTAACAATGATATATCTGAAAAAATTAGCGATTAAATATAATCATGTGTTTCAAAATGGTGGTTGATAGAAAATTTCAAACCTAAATTACTCAAAAACAGTAAATTTTAACAGAAAATCTCAAGACACCTTTTTTGTAACCCTTTTGATTCCTTATTGGATGGTGTAACTGTCAAAACAATCAGATGAAGGATAATAGCTAAGTTAAAGATAATAACAGCATACGTACATACAATATTGTTGTGTTTACTGCGTTGGTATAGGATGCTGAGTTCATTAACCCTTTCAATGCCAACGTCCTGTTTAACCGGACGTTTCAACAATCAGATGAAGGATAATAGTTAAGTTAAAGATAATAACAGCATATGTACATACAATATTGTTGTGTTTACTGCGTTGGTATAGGATGCCGGGTTGATTAACCCTTTCAATGCCAACGTCCTGTTTAACCGGACGTTTCAAAACATGTGAGAATTGCCAACGTCCGATTGTGTGGACGTTCGGAAAAAATGATTATTTTTGTTAATATTTTATATCAATCTACTATGAGTGAATAGTTGTTTCCGTTTCACATATGAAATAGTATACAAAATCAATGTAAATTTGAGGATGAATAAAAGTAGTGTTCCCCCATATGTCGTCGTTTGTTTAGAAAAAAAAAAAACATATATATATACACAGAAATACTACAGTAAAATTATGCAAAACATCTCAAGCCTTTAGAGCAGGTAACTAGTCATATCCCGTCAACTTGGAAGCTAGCCAACCACCGTTTGCTTTACTTCCGCCCTCCTACCCTCACACCACAGATATGAAAAGCTACCTGGTCTCGCGAGATTCTAACCCGGGATCTTCTGATCAGGAAGATCCAATGTTACCACTCGGCTAAGGCTTGTACAGAATAAAACAGAAAAATAATCGCTCTTAGTTACTTTACAAAGCAACCATATTGCCTACCTCACCCCTTTAAGCGAATTCTTTTCTTCGGGTTAAAACTTTCTTATTTCGAAAAAGTAGTGTATTTTTTTATTTATCAAGATATTGGCCCAAAATTTGTATCATAAGTTTACAACAAAATGTGTCTTAAAGTGATGTGCCAGTTTTCGAGTGATATATTTTTTCTCTAGCTGTTTTCTTCATACACACTGGGAATTTTATTAAAAAAAATTGTTATTATATGTAAATTTATTTTTTCTAATTTTGTTGGTATATTAGAAAAATGTTTAGAGTAGAAAATATTATTTATAGGTCTATTAGAAGAAAAACAATTCAAAAACCATGATGATATCTTATCAAATAACAAAAATACAGCTTTTTTCTATGAAATTCTTTCAAATTTGATAAATCAGGTCGGCACTTTTGAGTACACTATTGGAGAAAATGCCTGACACTAAAAGGGTTAAACCAATTATTACACATAACCATGATTGGTTCTCATTGACCACTCCCAACCTTAGGTCTCACCATAAGAGTCACTGCAATAGCTCATATTTCCTATACAAATTTGCTAACAAGAGTAAAAGGAACTTGGATCTTCCAATACTTTCTATTATATTATTTATGCCTGTGCGAGCCTAGATTTTTGAGTTCGAGCCGAGCTTTTTATATAGCTCACGAACTCAAGCTTTTGACGAGCCGAGCTTTCTTATTACTTACTTCAATGTAATACTAGGTAACAATCGGGGATTAAAACGATAAATACT
Source organism: Philaenus spumarius (assembly GCA_018207615.1). Lineage (NCBI taxonomy): Eukaryota > Metazoa > Arthropoda > Insecta > Hemiptera > Aphrophoridae > Philaenus > Philaenus spumarius. Next base: position 996,295 of record JAGFPH010000013.1, on the reverse strand, counting down.
TAATTTTAACAGCACTAGAGTAAAAAAAGTAGGCCTAATATATATGTATTATTTACATTCTTATTTTTTAGTCTGGGGACCATGATCAGTGCTCACTTATTACATCCAACAAAATTAATGAGCTCCCGAAGTTTTTGTATATCGTCGTGAATCACCCTGTATATAAAGTTTTTAATGACACCTGAAAACGTGTTTTGGGAACCATGATCAGTGCTCACTTACTACACCCAACAAAATTAATATTGCATTATCATCGGTCCTTGATAAGTGTGCAAAGTTTCAAATCAATCCGACGTTTTGAAGGGGGTGAAAATCACGTAGTGTTCTGGGGACCATGATCAGTGCTCACTTACTACACCCAAAAAATTTATATTGCATTGTCATCGGTTCTTGTTCTTCATATACACAAGGATATATATACAGAAGTTTTCACTTCAATAAAAGTATTCAGCTAAGTTAAATTACGGACAAAAAGTCACTCTCAACGTCTATTATAAAATAGTATTGCCACACTTTCGATGCCATTGATGAAAAGACTAGCCTATTCACTCCGGTTAAGTTTCCACATATCCTCAACTAACTAAACTTAATCAAATTAATATGTTAATTCAGTAGAGCGTCGATTGTCTGAAAGCAGAAATGTACTGTAAATAAATAAGTACATTACAGTACTACACGTAATAATTCCGAATTTAAAGTTTTTTACTCGCATAATCAGCCGAGTTGTAAATTTCAGGGAGTTTGTGCGCTCAACGGAACAGCGGTCGCTGTTGAGTCAGCCGAGCGCATGGCCGACGGCTGCTGTCAGTCGTTAGTGAGTTCACAGTGAATTTAATTACCCGAACAAATTGGTTATCAGAAGTCCCTCGGTCCCAATTTGTTTCTAATAATCGGCGCTCTTCTGTATCAACTAATTGCGGTAACTAAAACAAAATGAATAAAACTCTGCACTAAAACTGAATACTGTACGTATTTACACACAGCGTTATTAAATTGATATTACTTTGTTCTAACAAGTTGTTCAGATCAGACGATCAGACTTCGGCGAGACTAAACTGATGCCGTCGAATGAAATTTTCGATGATTGAAGTTCCGATTATTTCTGAACTCATCCGAATTGAACGTTCAGAAACAAAACATTTAATATTCCGAGCGTTAACGCAATCCTAGTCAATCGTAAAAAAATATTATGCCTAATCGGATTCCGAATAATTTTATTTGACACTTTTTCTTGTGTAATTATTTTAATCATTTATTATTTTTTTTTTAACTCTTATGAATAATTGATTCTTATAATCACTGATAGTAAAAAAATAATAATTTAGGCATAAATATTAATTTACAAAGGCTACATTATCTGATGAAATGAGTGCATCAAACCGGCATTTGCATTCACGTCCACCATCGCCACACGATCGAGCTAAATTGCAACGTATGTCGAGTTCAGATAAACTAAGAGTTTAGTTTTATAATAACCGAAAATGTGTGAATATTCTTTTTTTCTCTTTTGTTTTGTACCACTATAAAGAGGTCGTTTCAATTGCCGAATTCACGTCAATATTCGACATCAATCGGGTCCGGTTCTAGAACTGACTTTTTAGCTCATCGGTTCTCGGTTCCGATTAAAAAGCTCGGCTCAAATTTTTTCGAACTTTTTTTTATTTTCGAGCCGAGCCGAATACTAAAAAGCTTGGCGTTCGAATACTCGATCTTCGAATACTCGCACAGGCCTAATATTATTTGTTGTGTTACTATCATAACTGAGCCAATATGTAAAATGTCATGGATAGATTTTTCTTTCAATTTCATCCCTTATTCTAGTCACTTTCATATATTTTTGTTAATCAATCAAATCATTTAATTTTTATAAATAAGGTTCAACCTTTACTAAGGTTAAATAAGTTTGTACATGGTTTATCACGGATAAAACATTTGGCGATATTGGCAAGAAAGTAAAAAAGAATTTACATAAAACTGAACAAGAGCGTTTAAATAAAATTTGAGATTAATTGTGATGCAGTACCAACGATTAATGTTTGGTTGTGTTTTAGCCTTAAAGACAGATCCTCCTGAAGGGATTCAAGCAATACCTTTAGACCAGACTAGTTGTCATTGGATGGCAACAATTACAGGGCCCGTTGGCAGTCCTTATGAAGGAGGTGTATTTTACCTTTACCTGCAAGTTCCATACAGGTAAGGAAATATCTCTTTGTTTATAACATAAACAGTGTTGTTATTGTTGAACATTTTAACATATTTATTACAGATATGCACATACTTTGATAAACATTCTATGTGTGAAAATAAAGACAAAAGTAAGTTACAATATAAAATGTTGTACATTAAATATCTCGAAACCATTATCTTTTTTTTTTAAATGTAGTAAAAATACAATACTTTTATTTTTTAACAGAAAACGAAATGGTGTTTTTATTTTTGTAGCTAAAAAGATATAAAAAAATATAATTTCTTGGTAAATGTCTACAACATTAAAATTAGCCTAGAACCAAATTTTTTGAAATTGTAACATTAAAAAAAATTATTGATCTAATTTACCCGATATTATAAAAAATATCCTGTTGGTTGTATTTTAACCAACAAAAAAATAATGGTCACTCCATTTTGTAAACGATTAAAAATCCAAACAAATTGTGTTTTGTGAATATTTTGTCCAGTCATAAATGTTCAAGATATTTGTTGCTAAACCTTTAAAGTGTCCACCATTTTGAAAATACTATAAAATCAAATCTTTGTTTTCTGTGCACTTAAAGTTAACGTAAATAATGTGTTTAATAAATCTGTACTTAATAGCGTATTTATTTCTATAGTTTTTTTTTCACGCAGCTCCCAAAATCTCTGGATATCTTTTTCAAAATCACCTTATATATTGTTTTCAAGCCAATGTAGACTTGGTAAGCAATCTGTGAGAAAAGAGTTCTTGATCACCATTGCCTTAAGGGTCGGCTCTAGTAAAACAGAAAGCAACATGCGACTCCAGCGTAGCGGCGGTAGGTTACGCGGACATTGCTCATCCTAAATCCATTTAAAACCCGAAATTGTTCAAATAGCGTTTTCAAAAAAATACCAAACTCTTGGGGACAAAATTCTTCATCCGAATGGCTTGATAATTTTTCGCTATAATTAATAGTTACATCGTAAAAAAATATTTAAAGTCACCCTATAGCGGTGGTAGGTTACACGGACATTGCTCAGCCTAAATCCATTTAAAACCCGCAATTGTTCAAATAGCGTTTTCAAAAAAATACCAAACTCTTGGGGACGAAATTCTTCATGCAAATGGCTTGGTACTTTTTCGCTATAACTAATAGTGACAACATAAAAAATTATTAAAAATCAATTTTTTAAATTGTTAATAAATATTAAACAAAACGTTTTTCTTAATTTTGGAAAAGCCATTTGCATGCGTATTGGCCATAGCTTTAAAATGACATATCGTTCATAATTATCCGATCAAAAATAAAGGAAAAATATGGATTTTAATTTAACATTGGTCTTATGGAGTGTCAACCAACATGACCGACAGCTAGAGCCGACCCTTAATGCTGGTTTTTCTACAGAAACTGCTCCTACTAGTTTGAACAACTTTTCTGTTTCCAGTTTTAACAAAACTTAGTTAAAACCAGTTTTGTAGTTTTAGTTTTTAAAACCACAATTATTATTTTAGCATCCAACAGTATACTACCAATTAATACTAGTTACCAAATCTTACATGATTAATACTATTGTGACCAAAGGTACTTGGTAGTTGGTCGAACACAATTGTAAGGAAAAACCCTCGTTACATTCAGTAAATTCTACAAATTTATTGAGTCTTGCCTACCATGGTTTTACTAGTAACGGCATTGAAGGTTTTGTGTTCACTTAACCTACATTTAAAATTATTAGTCAAAATTTACATTGTTTGCTTTATAAACTGACAAGTAATACCCTGCAATGCAGCTTATATAGGCCAAACCGGCCGTAATATTAAATGTAGGTTAAGTGAATACAAAAGAAGTTAGAGGTGAGGCCATAATAACTCTAGTTTTTTAAATCGTTTAGAGTTAGATTGTTATAATAATGTTAATTTTAAGATTCTTCATGTCAATGAAAAAAGTAGGAAATTAAATTAATTGCAAATGTTAGAAATGAAGGATAACATTGTAAAGGATTCTGCCTGATTGATCAGGTAGAATGTATGTCAAACTCGTTTCTATTGAAACCATTGCCTGTGTTCTCGTCCGCTGACTTTTACCTTTTGATTGTTAGCCAAGTAACTGTTTTCTATCATCATATGTATTTGCATAAACGAAGTTCGTTCAATAAGTCCTTAGAAAATCCAAGAGATGGAGCGCGGATCACTGAAAATTGTTTGTTTTTCGAAAAGGTTAAGCCTTTCAAATACTGAGTAGTAGACAGCTGTTAAATTTCTAGCTTTATAGAACATATAGTTTCATTGTTGTCATTGATTGAAGCAGAGAACTTTTGTTTATTAAAAAAAAAAAGGAAAAAAGTGAGTTTCGAGAGGTGATAAACATTTATATTTGAAAGGCTTAACCTTTTCAGTGGCACACCCATATATACATTTGTGCTACCTGGCATGCGTAGAAGCAATCCCGCATATATTCGTTTACAAATTTACCGCTGAAAGATCACAACCGTATTAGTTTGTTTTACTTTTAGAATACATATACTTGTGCTGCTATCTTTTGAGAATGTGTAGAACCTTTTCTGAACCGATTAAGCTTTATACCAATATAGAGGAATATTTTTTGGAATTGTGATCAAATGTCTTCTGTTTGAGCATTTAGTTGCAGCTGTCTGTCAGCTGCCTTCTTCTCTTCTGTTTTGTCTTAGTAACACAACAAATTATCTGTGAGTTTTAGTTTTGACTGTTAGATTGAGTTTTTATATAAATAATTTGATTGTGTTTGTGTAAATAAGTGATTATTGTACTGCTAAATAAGGTGTGAATACCATACAAAAAAATTTCTTATCTTTATACGATTATAACCTAATAACTACATTGTGTGCTATATACCCGTTTTTGTTGTGATTGTCTTGTACAGTGTTAGTGCAAATAACATTTTATGTAATTTTTTTCAAATGTTTTGTAAAAACAAACATTTAGGACAAGAAAATAATCATTTTTGTAATAGCCTAAAAAACCCGCTCCACTAGGTGACCCTATGTTGTTCAAAACCCGCCACTGAAAAGGTTAACACTGAAATTAATCAAAGCCGAATTGGATGAAGTTCATGGTACATTGCTCTTGCGTTTGCCACTGTTTATAATTGGCCAAGTTAATTTAAACTTGGCCGTACATCAACAAAAGATGAACATCGTTCAGGACGTCCATTAGAGGTGACTACACCTGAAATAATCGATAAAATCATTGTTATGGTGTGTTAAGCAATTGGCGATTTAAAGTGCGCAAGGTAGTTGAGGCCACAGGCATATCACAAGGTACTGTGTTTTCAATTTTACACGAAAAACTGGGTTTGAAAAAATTTTCAGCAACATGGGTGCCTTATTTGCTCATAGAGGAGTTTAAACGCAATCGTGTGGTTGATTCCGAGGCTAATTTAATACATCATAAAATTACTATATTCATCCACAATACCTTTTAACTATAATAGAGAGTCCTGCTTGTTAGCATTTAACAATTGTCAAATCTATCTATATATTAATTTGAAAAGATTTTTTGTAATTCGAATGAGATCTCGAATTTTACTGGACCGATATACACGCAGTTGGTAACAAATTAAAGGATACTGTCTGTATATTTGCCCATTTTGCTTGGATTTTAGCTGTTACCCCGCTACATTTTCTAAAAACGGAAATTAAAATCTCTTTAAAAATTTAAAATGGGGAAATTTTTTAAGCCTATTCCTAGTGATATCTGGAGTTCTATTGGACCGATTGGCATGCGGTTTATGTTAAATGAAATGAAATAAACTCTATATTTGCCCATTTGATTTAAAATTTTACTATTCCTTCATTTAATATTTTTAAAATGGAATTTAAAATATTTTCTATTCATTAACATTGTTTTTACTGATCAACTGATAGCACAGATCAGCTGATTATAACAGCACATGTTTTATTATCATAACATGGTTTGTTTATGTTGTAATTTACTTTATATTGAAGTAGGGCATGTTTAATTTTGCTGTTGCTTAATGTACTTTATTGAAGTAGCTTAT
>JAGFPH010000013.1:952274-990079 GCA_018207615.1 Philaenus spumarius | reverse complement strand
TGTACTTTATTGAAGTAGCTTATGTTTAATTTTGCTGTTGCTTAATGCACTTCATTGAAGTAGGTTATGTTTAATTTTGCTGTAACAAATATAACATAATATAATTTACTTATATAATATACTAAAATCAAGCAATAACTAAGCATTGCTGGGTCCACTAGTATATATAATCATATAATCCAAATACCACTCACTGACTCATCACAAAATCTCAAAAACCACCTAACTGATTGGAATGAAATTTGGTAGGCAGCTTCCTCTAGGGCCCTAGGTGCTTTCTAAGAAAGGTTTTCAAAAATTCGAAATTTTAGGGGGGTTTGGGGGTCAAAGTTACTAACAATCCCCATAAGAAATTCATAGTGTAATATTTTTATTGATATATATTTTTTGTTAATATACATTTAACTTTGATTTGTTTATCCGTGCAAAGCCGGATCGGGCAGCTAATTCATTATAAAATTCACAGGTAAAAGAAAACACAAATTATAAAAGTAACAAAGTATTAATACAATTTCAACATAACAGTTGGGGTTCTGGGAGATAGGCTCTGGGTATCACTATTAGTTTAATTCCGTTACAGTAATAAAGTCTGTCTATTGAACATAAAAGAAAACTTAATCTCTTCCCAAAGTTAGTCAAAACAATCATAACAATAACTATGAAATATCATATGAACTATGTCTGGACATGATGTTAATTTAATTTTTAAAAAGAAAATCGTAATTAGTGTCTTGCTGATGACTGTATTATTGTATGTGTGTACTAGTCCATATAGGGAGCACAAAATTCACTAGTTCATATCAGGAGTTATAATTCTAGTCGGGCATTAAATTTTATGTTAGATTGATATTTATAAAGTTGAAAGTTTGATAGAATGGTCTTTATCAAATATAAAATTTTATCAAGATTGTTTAAATTGTAACGATCTTGCCAATCTGTAGTCTCTTCTTCTATTCTTTACTGCTGAATAATTTAAATAGCGGCGCCCAAACACTTTTTTACTTGTATACTCTTTAGATTGGCTGTTCCTATACTTTTGTAGGATGGGAAGCTGAACTTTGGCTTAAAAAAAAACCTTCACTAGACAAATAGTCCTCTGTACTGCTCTGTGGCTTCCCCAATAAAGATCTCCAATCAAGCTATTTTGTAACACTAACGTCCATGTCACAGAGAAAATATAAAATAAGAAATAATCAGCTGTTTCCTATAGTGACTAAAGACACAGAGGTTTGGTCTAAATGAATAATGACGCAATACTTAAATAATATTAATCATTTATGATTTTCATATAATTACATTTCTTGATGACGCAAAATAATTACAGTAGAATCATTTTTTTTATATAAACAAATAATAAAATATAAAAGCAGACAGTAAAAGTAGGTAAAATAAAAGCAGACTTAAAAAACATATTGATATATGAACGTATGTAAAATGTGAAAGTTATATAAAAACTTTGTTTTAATGAGTGGTGCGTTATAAGCGAATAATAAAGCGGCAGTCGAAATTATAAACAGTTCAATGAATAGAAAATAGTAATGGGACATAACACAATTCAATATGTATCGAGATTTTAGTATGATAACACATGCAATGATCATGGAAGCAATTAGAAGAGAGAGAAGGAATCAACCTGTGTACGTGAAGGAACATAGATATCAAAAGATACGGAACGAGACAGAACGTTCCAGTAGCGGTGAAACGAGACAGTACGTTCTAGAAACACTACTACTTCTACAAAGATGGCGATATAGTTCATGTGTGTTGCATAAAGCCGGCAAATATTATTACAAGAAAAATGTAGTTTTCGTTGTAAATTAGTGACAATTTTGGTCTCAATGTGAAGTAGATGTACTTTAGAGTTGGAGTGATTAAAGGAATTAGAACTGATCATGTAAATTGGCTGTTTTCTCAACTGATAACTTTTCGATGTGCCTTGGCGAGACTAGCGTGGGGTAGGCTTCAGAAGTGAATTGTAATTACGACAAAAATCCTAAGTAAAGAACAGTGCGACGAATGTAACAAGTGAAACTGTAAGTAATAATGGCCATAGGACATATTTTTAGTCTGCAAATATAAAATTTTTCATTTTATTAAAAAACTAACTTCTTTTGATTTCTATTGCGTCATAACTTAAAATATGGACGACGAAACTTTGTATAACTGTAAATAGTTTTTTTTTGATTTGTCTATATATTTATATCATTATGTCAATGTTTTTTAATTGTTGTAAATATTCATTTTTAATCATGTTTGAGTAAATAATAGTTGTCTTGCTGCAATGCCTTGAATTTCTTTATATAGCCACGAATGTCCATTTAGCCAGTACTTTAATAGCCAGGTATCCACCCCTGAGAAAATAAAATCAATTAACAAATATTTCTCAGTGATTAATAATTACAAGTAAATATATGCAAACAGTGCATAAGTGAGGTTATATGTGGATTATCGTAAATATTATGATCATTATTTTATAGTAGTATTGTGGGAATTTAAGTAAGGTGAATTTTAGTAAGGTGAATTTAAGTAAGGTTTTAAAAGTAAGGTGAGTTGAAGTAAGGTGAAAAATATGATATTGTTCTACGTTGAAGTTGGGAGAAAGGTGTTATGGAGAGTTTAGGTGGGTGATGATTTATTATTATTATTGAAGTAAGGCAATAGGCCTAGGAGGTATATAAGTGAATTTAAGTATTACATGAGCGACGACTTTTGTTTTTAAGGTGAATAAGTGAAGGAGGTGATGGAGAGATATTGATAATTATTAGATAATCCACATATAGCAATTTTATTTTGATTTAAAATATTTTTTTTTAATTTTTGAATTTTTTACCGAACCCCATTTTTTTTTAACACAGTATAACTAGTTATTATTTTTATTTTTTGTAACCTTCCGTTACAATTTCCCTTCATCCTGAAAATTTCCTCTAGCGCTGGCTTGATCTTATTTTCTTCTGGGATTAGGTTTGTAAGTGTACGTGTTTGTTTTGAGGAGCTTGAAATAGTTATTTGATTGAACACTTTTCTTCTTTAAAAAAAATTGATTTCCTCTGAGTATAAATGCTTGAATATACTTTACATATTATAGAACATTGTTAACTAAATAAATTGACTAAAATACTTAAAACTCCTTATTACATCTAACATTTTACAATATAAATTTTATATTCATGAGTTCAGGAGCTTTGTGATTTTAAATTTGTATTTCGTAGTAAATTACGTTGGCCAATCACAAACGAGATTGCTTTCGTGGGCTGGGCCGTACCTTGAGAATGACGTTTGACTGTTGTGCAATTTTATATAACTTGTTCATGATTTCAAATTTTTCTTAGCTTATCGATGCATATATTAGATTTTCGCCAAAGACCTTTTGTATCTATAAGAGTTGGTTCTTTTAATAGGCCATATTTGTTTTAAAACTTGATTTTCTCGTATTTGAATTTACTCTAGTGCTTTCCGATTAAAGTTTGGTATTAACTCGGCCTACCGATTCTTGATTTCTAACGTAAATATTTGTTTGTAAACTTCGGATCGGGTTGATATTATATTTTTCTTGGATAGATCATATACTATTATTAATTTGTTTTGAGATGGGAACTATGGGTCTAAAACGTTGGGAAATAATTATAATTAAATTTTGTAGTGTTGAAAGTCAGATTATTTTGTATTCCTACATGTTCCTAGGTGTTTCACATTTGCTGCCATTGACTACAGTTTGAATAGAATTCCTCAAATGGTTTCTCTTTCGATGAATTTTTTTTACATTTTGTATATTTTGAATTGTTACAATTAGATTGATTACACCCTAATTTAAGTGTCTCTGTGTTGTGTATGTTTCAGTTATCCTATGCGTCCTCCAGTAGTCAAATTCCTCACCAGAATATTCCACCCAAACATATCAAGGCATGGTGATGTAGGGATAGATTGTATACACCATAATTGGAGTTTGGCACTCACCATATCCAAAGTACTGATATCTGTTCAAAGCCTTCTCACTGACCCATACTGTGAGGTATTGTAAGACTTGTGTAGAGTATCAATTATCAAATTTAATTTAAACTTTCCAGAAAGTCAGTCTGTGTCTATACAGTAAAGAAATTGAGGGCTGGTTCAGGAGTTCAGGTTTATCTTTAGTCCGGGCTTAAATACTAGTTCAAACCGGTATTTAAGCTGCAGTTTAAAAATTGACTTCAGGAGCTCGGGTTTAAGGTTAGACTCGGCCTAAAGATAGTCCCGGCTTAAAAGTGGCAGGGATAAACTCGAGCTTAAGAAATCGGCTTCAGGAGTCCACATCGATTTAAACCCGAGTCTAAAAGATAAACTCGTGGGTTCATGAGACCAAGTTCAAGCGTAAAAAAGATAGCCCGAGACTAAAAAAGAGCGATTTTAAGCTCCAACTTAAACCCACTGGGAAGCAGGTTTAAGTTGGAGTTTAAAAAAAGAATAGTATTTACATGATTATTTACCGTAATATTGCAAAAAGAGTTGTATTTTCATCATCAGGATTAATTTCTACACACATTGGAAAAAAAATATTCACATAAAAAAAAAATTTTTCATAGTTTTTTACAGTGTTACTATAGAAAAACTGCTGTTTCTCAGCTATGGATAAAAATAACTTTCTTAATTTAGCACAACATTATTATGTATATAAACTTATTTAAAAAATCAACATTTGAAAGGACTAGTAATAGGAACTACGTTTATAAGGAGGCATACAAATATTGCATTACGTAATTACATTATCCCTTTACGTAACGTAACCCAGTAAAACAATATTTTTACGTAATTTTAACCGTAAAAAGTCGAATTAAATCTCAATATGATACAAATTAGTCAAAACTGCCTTTACTTATGTATTGATTGGTAGGTTTTACCATTAATATTTCAACGTATTTAAAAGGAAAATGCAATGGCGAAAGAAATGTACTTTCATATAAATGCATATATGCAATGTAATAACAAGCTAGTAATATAATAGTTTACACAACAAAACAAAAAATAAAGGAATTAAACAGTCCTAACAAATAGTTTAGTAGGAAACTGTATTATTATTTAATAGATAATATAATATTAAAGAAACAAAATAATAAATAAACTGAAGTGATTAGCATAGTTTTTAATGAGAATTTGAGAACGTTTTAGTTTAACGGCGTTTATTGCGTTAAAGATTCACTCAGTAGATGAACAATTGTTTGCTCCACGGTTTATCTAGGTTCAATGCCGATAGATAGTGGGAAAGATACTAGAACAGGTGAGTTTTGAAGAGCATTTTCTTTCATTGTCACCCAGTAGCTCCTCTCTTCTCCTTAAAATAGCGTAAACAATATTACAAGAATAACGCCATCTCACATCTACGGGTTTTCTAAAGAAACTGACCCAAAACAAAGACACAGATGTCAGCAGGGTTATAAACACCCTCCCCCCACCCTCATCATATTGTTTAAAGAGCTGTTTGATAACGAAACTGACAGATAGAAGCTAGAGAGTCTGTCACGATGTGCCCAGGGTAAGCAGGTATTTTCTGTCGCTGCCAACGTTACCAAACAAATTCCCAGCGTTTCCCTCTCATTTAGGCTCAGTCTTACTTTAAGCTCGGGCTACGTTAAGCTCGAGCTTATCTCATTTACGCTCGGACTCTTGAACCCAATTTTTAGTCGCAGGCTATTTTAAGCCGGGACTAACGTTAGACGCGGACTATATAAACCCGAACTCCTGAATCGCCCCTGAGTGGTTTAAAAGGTATACAGTTAGTATACAGTTTCAAAGAATTATGTAGAGTATCAATTATCAAATTTAATAAAACTTTAATTTAAACTATAGACCGTTAATTATTTGATTTTGTCTACAGACCATGTAATATCTTGAGTCCACTTGAAAATATTTTACTATTGATTCAAATAAAAAAATGTGTTCCAAATTAAATTACCCGATTTTAAGTAAGTAAACATTTTTTGCTAAAATGTAAAACGCAAAAGATAAAGCATTTGTAGAATTATAACAAATATGTGTTTCTGGTTTAGATATGCATGGAACCAGAAGTTGGTCGACTATATGAAGAAAAAGAAAGCAGGTTTCGAGACATTGCACGATCATGGACTTGGCAATACGCAATGCATGATGTACTTCCACCTCCCTCACAACTGCGTACTTTTCCATCAACATTGTTTTGAAATAGTTAATTAGATATCTAATCTCTTAATAAATTGTACAGTTGAATTTATTTGTCATTTTGAAGTTTTATTATTGCTTTAGCTGATGTGCTACGATAGCCCAGTCCAGTAATCTAGTAGAAAACAGGATTAACCTTGCGAAAGGTCGGGAAGTTTTTTATGTTTAATAATATCATTTGGGATATTAATGGTGATCTAAAATATTTTTCCACACTACAAAAGTTTGCACTACACGTATAGTGGTATGCGAAACGACAGCAAACAGGTATGGAAAGGAAATATTCAATTCGTCCTCTTACCACAAAAGACCATTCATTACGGTGTTTCTTACAGCACTTTTTTATGGTCTCAAAAAATTCGGATGACCGTAGCTTAATTTCTTCCACAAAATATTCATTCACAGTTAGAGCGAAAAGGGTCTTTCAACTTGATTGGACAGTTCTCTTCCAATGCATGTATTACTTGTTGACTGTTCCATATAGCAACGCTTTTCTTATCAGTGTGACACATGAACTCGGTTTTTACAATACTTGACATCGCTTCCACGGAGTTTAACGGCTGTGTGTATGCAATCAGCGCCATCTTCGATAATTTGTTTTCCAAATGCAACATTATAGTTCAGTAACAACAACATTATTTTAATGTTATTATATCTATAAAATTACATTACCTCTTTTGGCTCCATCTGACGATATTTCGTCAATTTTAAAATACGTGGAAAGACCATCTGACGAAATATCATCAAATTATTTCAATGCGTAAAGGACCATTTGACGATATTTCGTCATTTGCGAAAAATGTAATTTCACCACAATTAATTAAATAAAAGTAATGAAATCATTATTTTTGAAGACTAATAATGTCATAATAAATAATATAGTAATCATTATTCAAACAAATGTGAATAAATTAATGTTAATAATAAATTAACAAACTGTGTTAATGTTCTGCGCATCTATGTCGATCAGCTGTCTAGGCCTAAGAATTTTTTGTTTCAGTAGTTATCTGTATGAAATTTTCAGGATTAATAGGAAACATAATAAAAATTAAGTTTCCCCACAGTAAAATTTTTGTTTGTTTTGTAAATAGGAAAATTTTAATACATAATTTATATTTTCCCCCCAATTTTGGCATTTTAAAATAAAAATATAAATTATTTCAGCTTATATGTTCATTTATAAAAAAGTCCATTTATTTATGTTCAATTATTAAAAAAATAAAAAAAATATATATATTAAAGAGCAACATTTGTTGAATTGAACACCACTTCAATCGCTTCAATTTGAGTAGACATAGTTGTCTATAAATCGAAAACACCAAGTTAGAACTTGCATTATTATGTATAAACTTGAATAGCAGTTTGATAATTGTTATAATTAATTTGTTGTCAACACAGATAGTAGACATCAAAGCTTTACACTTCAGACGTAGTTCTAATATTGAAGTTGACTAGGCCACAAAGGACTTTCCTACCACAATGTTAAATTTATAATTTAACTCCACCTCTTGATCATTGTCTGCATGATTTGAATTTGATGGAACATAATGCCATTGATGGCATTGATACTTTCAGATTAGCCGTTGCACAAATGATTTTAGCGGATGAGGGGATGTCCGTAGCCATTAATTGTTACAGTTGAATCTGACCAAGCAAACACTGGTATATTATCACACTCTAAATAAGAAGGTGATGTGGAAAAAAAGAATTGTTAAAATTCCAACAACTCACCATAAACTACGGTCTCACATCATCCAGTGCCTCCTGTAGTGCGAGTTGTAACAATAAGCGTTACAAGAATAAAAATATTAATTATGTAAAATTGTTAAAAAAAAAAATGGGGTTCGTTAAAAGGTTTCAAAAATAAAAAAAAATACTCAAAATAATAAAAAATGCTATATGTGGATTATTTTCTAATAACTATCACCTCTCCTTCACCTCATTTACTTATTTACCTTAATACACAAGAAATCGTCGTTCATAATACACCTTTAATCACCAAGAAACACCTCTTACCACTTTACCTCCATTTACTAAAAATCACCATATATCATATATCTCCCCTAACTCCAACGTAGAATTACACCTTATGCTCCACCTTACCTTACTTATAAAAACCTTGATATCTCCTTCGTTTAACTCAAATAAAAAAAAAAAATAATAATCATAATAATAATAATCCACATATAACTCTATTTATGCTCCATTAATACTTATGCATTTATCCATCTATAATTACCAATTACTATCAATGATTTACTATGTTAATTCAATTTTCTCAGGGGTGAATACTTGGCTGCAAAGTAATGGCTTGTGGATGTACGTGGCTAAATAAAGGAGTCTAAGACATTGTAGCGGAACAACTATTTGTTTACTCAAACATCTTTAAGAAAAAATGATTATTTACAACAAAATATATCAACATTACAAGAAACAAACAAACAAATCAATTATTTACAATCTATACAAAGTGTTCTCAACCCTAGTTTAAAGTATGACGCAATAAAAATGAAAGGAAGTTACTTGTTGGAACAATTAAAAATTTTATATTTGCAGACTGAAAAATGTATGTCCTATGGCCATTATTACTTACTGCGTTATTCGTTGCACTGTTTTTTACCTAGGATTTTTTGTTGTTTACACAATTAACACAAAGTATCTCGAAGCATAACGCGCGTTTTGTCAAAGCACATGGCGACCTTCTATTACTTCACTTATCTCAAAATTCACTGCATCGATTTTGTTTCCTACATTTCCACGAACGTAGAAGCACCTCTACTTCACTTTGAAATAAGATTTGTTCTTATTTTACTGAAGAAACTACATTTCTTGACGAATTTCACACCACCTGCCGTTTACTATACACACAGTCCATCCGCCATGTTTTTCGTTCTGATACGTTCTTTTCTGTGCTGTTCGTCACGTAGGCAAGAAGTACAAGGCCTTCTCTATCAGTCTTGTTTTAACGCTTGTTGTTTGTACTGCGTTCAGACACTTGTGTACCGATGTTATGTTGTGCCCTTGTTATATTCATACATAAATACATACTTTAATCTTTCATATGTGCTTATTTTTTAATTTCAATAGTTCTTTAAAACTGTCCATTGTGCAATTATTTAATTGTTTCTTTTCACCGTTCGCTTCAACCGCACTACTCGTTAAAATAATTTCTTATATAGTTCACACACGTTACATACGTTTATTCATTAATATATTTTAAGTCTGCTTTTATTTTATCTACTAACAGTCTGCCTTTTACTTTGTTTACTTTTATTTAAATGATTTTACTTTAATTGTTTTGCGTCACAAAAGAATTTATATGTATACAAGAATTATAAACGTTTACTATTATATATATTGCGTCATTTATTTTATTTAGACCAAACCTCTATGCTTTAGACATTATGGGAAATTGCTGATTTATTATTTCTGTTACATGGCTGTCAGTGTTACAGAGTTACAAGTACCTTCTACACAAAAACTGTCCCGAGATGTCGCACAACATTTAGTGTTTGCCGCTTATTATTAATTTAGTTCTTAATTTTGAAAATACCTTGTTTATTAATATTGTAATCTACAAATTTAAAAGATTCTAAACGATTTCTCAAAGGTAAATATACACAACTTGAGTTCTTGTAGGTATGGGCTGTGGTCCTCATTGTATTGTCAAACAAACATTACAGCTGAAAATCTAGTTTTAATGCCACATAGCTTCAATTCTTTCATGAGAATTATTACAATTAAATTTGAAGAAGACTGACTAAATAAGCTCTAAGATTTAAACAAAATAATACAAGTTACCCAGGTAATTACAGTTCCTGTCCATTCTTGTTACATTTTTTATTTCACTTACGAAACCATTTTGTCCCTTCACAAGTAAAAAATCCAAAGTTTGCGTTTCCGCACCATACAACATAACCACACTTTTGAAATTTATAAATCTTATTCCTTAAGGAAAAACTTCTTACATCTGTTCACGATGATGAATTTAATATTTATGACAATGTCGCTGCAATGTTATTTTTGATGAATAAAGTCACTTTAACACTTTTTAACTACTCGAGTCCGCATGTTGATCCTGTGACATTCTAATTGTGACTTTCTCTGTTTCTATCTTGAAGCTGCCTTTAGGGAGCCTTTGGATTTACTGTTTGTGAATTATTTTTGTTTATAATAATTATTATAAGTTGTCTGTATTATATTTTTTGAAAATACATTTTTTTTTTTTATTATCACATCATGTCTTATTTTATCAATATCCTTTTAAATATTTTTTAAGTTTTATTTATTTCTTCTTCCTTATGAAATCTAGAAATCATATAAGTTACAATTATTTATGTCCCGATGATTAAGAGTTTTGATAACAAAGCTCAAACTTATGAAGTGAAATGATTTTAAACGATATTTTTGATTTTGCAATGAATACAACTGTTGAATTTGAAAGATCAGTATGAACAATTCGGATGTAGACGACAGCACCATTGCTAGCGACTTCCATCTCTTTTTCATCTGAAATCTTTTCTTGGTGTTCAACGCTTTAACAATGATTATGAGCTGAAAGAAAATGTCACCACAAGGTTGAAAACACAGGCGGCAACCTTCTAGTATGAAGAAGGCATACAAAAACTTGTGCCACGCTATCACAAATGCCTGATAAATTACAGGAGCTATGTAGATTTTTGTTCTATAAATTATTTTCCTGAACCTGTACATGATTTTGTTTTATTACCAAATGGAACTTACTTTCTGGACATACCTCGTAGTTGCTGTGTAGGTTGATTATTTTATAAAGCAAATCAGATTTTAATTCGTTATGGAATTGTCGGTGCTTTTTAAAATAGGACCAACGGTTTATAAGATATTAATATTTTTCTAATACCATGTACATATTTCAAAAGCAAAATCTGCAGATTTGATGCTATTTTTAAATGTCAAACAGACATTCAATGCTACTAAAAATAATCTGTAACTTTTTTTGTTATGATTTCTTTATGGTTTGTAAGAATTATAAGTAAGTTTTGGGCCTAACATATTATAGTTTCACCTTAGTGGAGCTCTGAGTTACAGGGAGAGTTTCTGATGAAACAAGAGAATTTTTTAGCCACTTTGTATGCGCAATAACCATTGGGGGTGTATAATTTTTGTGTTGTCCTATTCTTGTAGCAGTGTATGGATAGTATGAGTAAATTTGTGGTAGAAAGATTAATAGGTTTGTAAACTACAATTGCCAAGAGGATGTAAGAATGCAAATTATAATATTGCTGAGCTCTGCACAGGGTTAAAGTGCAGCTATTAAGGGCCGGATTTAGGAATTTGCCTCCTATAGGCTTTATCTCATTTGCCGCCCCCTTTACTTGTGTATTTAGATTCGGTTTATACAACTACAGAATTAATTGGTGTTATTTTATACAAAATAGCCCAAAATTGGTTTAAGGGGTTTTTACAATTTATTTTTTGTAACATATTAACTTAGATTACATTAGTTTTATTTTACTATTTTTAAAAATGTCTTTTATGATTCATTAGAATAGTCAAACTGTTAAGTTCTGTTCTTTGAGGTTAGTGACACTCTAAAGATGTTCTTAGACTGTAAACTAACCTATATTTTGAAAGGAAATAACAATTAATAGTACTACTACTTATGGTTAAATAATAAAATTTAATCTGCCTTAAGAAATTAAATGTTCTTTACAGTCCCTTAAATTAATAGGAATATATTATTATGAAAATAAATCACAGGTGGGATCAATATCACCTTATGGGACAGTAATTTACAAAAAGTACCTAATTTATTTATTATAAATTAATGTAAAAAAATATCTATTACAACAAATAATAGTTCATAATTTTAAAGTTGGTAGCAGCACTTTCCTGCCTGTAGCAAAATAATTATAAATAGTTTTAAATTTATCCACCAGGTGGCAGCCAGGATGGAGTACACCACTAACAAGGCGTTGAAGCAGTTATTTAAAATGCATATTTGTTTACTTTATAATCATAAAATTTAAACTTGAACTGGACTTATAAGAAATAACACTATATATGAAAAACAGAACACAGTTTCTCATAAAAAACGTTTAATAATTCAAACGCGTTTCGATGACCAGGTCATCATCATCAGTGACGGTTACAAACTTATAACTAATTGGTAACATGGTTCTTAACTATAAATAGGCAGAGTCTTAGTAGGGGGGGTCGTCTAAACATGTAACGACCAATGGGAGAACAGTAACTTAATGATTGTAATGGGGATAGTGACTAAAGGGGGAAAAACATGAATATATATAAAAAGAGATAACAAAATAACATATGTATAAGTTAGAATAATACAGATACACTCATAAACTGTATATGTGAACATTAGGATATAATTAAATTAAATGCTGATAAGTGAAAATATTACATCAATCAAAATACGTACATATAAACAACAAAGACTAAGAAGTAGGTTTTAAGTCAAATATTACATAATAAACCACAATACTAATACAATTATATATATATACAAAAATATGTATGACATTTAATTGACATGAAATGCAAATTGTCATCCCTTGTTACTTGTTAAACACCTTGCATACCTGGACATACAAGCAACAAGGGACAACAATAACAACCTATCCTAAAGTATACAGGAAGCCGACGCACACGGACAGATTTATAACCAATGATTAATTTCATGCTCCTGCTCACAAAAGAGCGGCGTTCAACTCTATTGTTCACCGGATGGTCAACTTACCGTTATCCCAAGAACACTACGAAGAAGAGAAACAATATATCTACCGGGCTGCAACATTCAACGGGTACAGTAAAAATATGATTGATCATATTATATAAAAAGCTACGTTTAACAAAATTAGGAAATCCAGAACTACACTCAAGAATCACACTACAGATAAACGATGGGTAAAAATAACTTACAACAGACAATTAGCAAACCCTGTAAAAAACTCGCTAAACAAGCACGCTAGCCTAAATATAGCATTAACAATAGCCTAATAGTCTAGGCAAAATATTAGGATTACCAAAAGATCAAATTCACCACCTTCAGAAGTCAGGTATTTATTGCATACCTTGTGAAATATGCCCGAAAAAATATATAGGTCAAACTATAAGAAACTTAAAAATTAGAACCAAAGAACATTTCTCTCACTTCAAGTACAATAGACCCGACAAATCAGCAATAGCCAAACACTGCTTACAAGAAAATCATTTTTTCAAGATAGAAAACACGACCCTTTTTAAAAACGTAACAAAACAGAACTCACTGGACGCATGGGAAACTCTCTTCATTAACCGGAACCAAAATCTTATAGTCAACAACGAATTAGGCCCCATTCAAAATTCCATCCTCCTTTAATTATTTATATTTAATATCTGTATACTTCATAATTATTGTTATTTATTTATTTGTCACTATAATTGCTTGTATTCATTAATGCTTCAATCATACAAACATGATCATCACATAATAATGATTTGTATAAGAGACACCTTATAATTTTGTCATAAATTATAGCATTATAAATAGTACTAAACATTTGATTTTGCTTTGTGTATATGGTAGGGCCTGCAATGTATTTTTAGTGAATTTATTTTTGTTTTTTGTAATGTTTACATTAAATTACATGTCATACATATTTTTGTATATATATATAGACTATATATATATAATTGTATTAGTATTGTGGTTTATTATGAAATATTTGACTTAAAACCTACTTCTTAGTCTTTGTTGTTTATATGTACGTATTTTGATTGATGTAATATTTTCACTTATCAGCATTTAATTTAATTATACTAGTGGACCGGGCAATGCTTCGCTATTGCTTGATTTACCTAACCTAAAATTATATTCAGTTTTTTATCCAAATCAGTTGTTGATCAAAATCAGCTGTTTTAAGCTTTTCATACGAGCAGCTGTTTTTTGTGCCCCTGATAAAATCAAAAGAAATCTTTCTTCTTCTTCCTTAAGATTGACCTTCCATAAGATTAACATGGCAACTTTGAGGGCCACTGGGGCGAAGCCCTTAACATACATTGAGCTCATTTTAAGGGAAGCACAACTTCAGAGTAAGCTCT
The DNA here is from genome assembly GCA_018207615.1 of Philaenus spumarius. Taxonomy (NCBI): domain Eukaryota; kingdom Metazoa; phylum Arthropoda; class Insecta; order Hemiptera; family Aphrophoridae; genus Philaenus; species Philaenus spumarius. The sequence continues at coordinate 975,829 of JAGFPH010000013.1, read as the reverse complement.
GTAAAATGAAACCAAAAACATCAAAATCGGTTAAAAACTCTAGGAGGAGTTCTACTCACAAAATAACCCCTAGCAAATTAATTATGTATAGATAGATTACATACTGTAAGTGAAAATATTAAATTAATATCAAATTTCTCACAGCTGACAAATATTAAACAGCTGACTATTAATTTATGATTACAACTAAATTTTATTCTTCAATAAGAATTGTATTGACTTGATTTTTGAAGGGCTGCAGGTCGTAGCCCTTAGAAAAGACGTAAATTCTAAGGAAATTCGGCAAACCTACGCATTATTCCCTTTAATTTGACACATAAATCTTGAAGATTGGTTCAGTAGTCACTGAGAACTCAGACTTTCAACTGTGTATTAAATATATAGATCCTAATGTTCACATATACAGTTTATGAGAGTATCTGTATTGTGTATTATTCTAACTTATAGATATGTTATTTTGTTATCTCTTTTTATATATATATTCATGTTTTTCCCCCTTTAGTCACTATTCCCATTACAATCATTAAGTACTGTTCTCCCATTGGTCGTTACATGTTTAGACGACCCCCCTACTAAGACTCTGCCTATATATAGTTAAGAACCATGCTACCAATTAGTTATAAGTTTGTAACCGTCACTGGTGATAATGACCTGGTCATCGAAAGGCGTTTGAATTATTAAACGTTTTTTATGAGAAACTGTGTTCTGTTTTTTATTTATATACTTTATAATCGTATTTCTATCAACATAGTACAGATGAATGGTTTAGTCTTTTAGTTATCTTTATGCTATCGAAACAACTAAACTAAAATCAAGTTCAATGTGGCAGTGCTGTTGTTTTTTATGAAGAAATTGTGCAATCAACACACCACCGCACAGTTTCTTTTTTATCCTGAATTCCTGATGTTTATTTATTTATTTTTGCTCTATGTTTTGTTTGACCTTTGTGCGATTGATAAAATTGTTTATAGTACCTGGGTGACCGAGTGTCGCTCGGTATTTTTGTTTATTGTCTCTCTATTATACAAAAAAGTTTGTCTACTTCTTCTCATTTTATAAGAAGTCATAAGAATATCTACTATCTAGCGAAAGCACTGCCAAGGGAACGGGTTTGGAAAAATTAGCGGGGAAAATGTTCAATTTTCAAATTAGTTGTTTAGAAACATACGAGTTTTCCTGAGGTAGTGGTTTTCACCAATCGATTTTTTAGACCCAAAAGCCTCTAATCCCAAACTTTCAGCAAAATCCTTCCGCTGGATCTCGAGATTGCTCGTACGTACAAACAAACATTTGTCGTATTAGAGTATAGGATTCATAATAAAGAACAATTAATTTCAGATCATATACGATAAAAATTATTCAAAATTATAGCTTGTGGCAGGATAACAAATTAACATTTACAGATATCAAACACATGTTTTGGCTGTAATATATTTACAAAACATGTTATAAAAAATATAAAATTAATGTTTTCCATATTTCTTTATTTCCTTCTAAAAAATTCTTTAAAAAACTCAAAAGTACATAAATAATATTATTAATGTTTTAAATAAATAAAGTTCTAAAATTATTTATAAGGGGTTAAACATATGTAACAAAACTCGAGGAAGTGTTGCACTTGTGATTATTTCACTACTTACACTAGGACATTAGTTCCTGCAACAAATGTTGTATGAATAGTCTTGAATATAAACAGCAGCAATAATTTTATTATTAAAGAAAAGGAAAAACTATCTACTTCGGTTAGGTTAGGCACTGGGTGTCGAATCAGTCGGAATAAGGTTGTTCTCGTAGTTTGATGCGAAAGCATTAACCCTCAACTTGAGACTTCTCAGCGTCAGACTGCTCAAATTGACGTCCAATCAGTCGTCACTCTTATAGTTCCGAAAATATAAAGTTTTCTGCAAACCATTACAATTGGGCAGTTTTCAACCAATGAGAAAGCATATTTTTCAATCGAAATATCTATTACAATACGATATGTTTATATCGATTTGAAGACAAAGCTTCAATCTTTCGTTTCGTGTAAAGCAAACCACATTTACTGTTACGATTTTATTCAGAGTACAGTACTGGGAAATACAGACATTTGTTTAATTAAATACGGTACGCAGAGTTCTCGCAACGCGTTCCAACTGTATAGGTCGGCAGGCTACGTATAGGATTTGTCCTGTTAATGTTATAGGCCTAATGGAGCCTAAATAATTGTGGAGATGCGGCAGAGCCTTAAATAATTGTGGAGATAAGATAGAGCCTTAAATAATTGTTGTAGACATCCGATAGAGCCTTGTATAATTGTGGAGATGCAATGGAGTCTTAAATAAATGTGGATATGATGAGTCAGAGCCTGAAATAAATGCAGGGATGCAACTGTGTCTTAAATAATTGCGGATATGTGATGGAGGCTTAAATAATTCAGCCTCCAAGGAGATGCGAGTTCAATCATTTTTCTTCTTACAAAAAAGCACCTAAAATAATTTTCACTTTAAAAAAATACGTTTTTTCCGTTTCCTGAAAAATTTGAAAATGTGGATAGTGTCAGTTTTGCATATACACCGCTCAATAGATAGTTTATCTAATTAACAAATTGCAATAATGGAAATTATCTTACTATTTTATAATAATTATCATCAAATTATTCAGAAAAAGATTTAGGTTATAAATGGAAAAGTAGGCCCTAACCTATAAAAAACAATTAATTCAACTTCGTGGAGGTTGAGTAGGAAAAGTAAGTTCGAAAGTTAGGCCTACTTGGGTAGTATCATTGTATTTGGATAACCTAATAGAACTCCGATCCAATGCAATATTTTGTTCCACTGGAAATTCAATTTTTTTGGCGCTATCTATTGGGGAAACGAAGGAAGCTGGTTGGAAACACCAATGCTTACAATGCTTTCTCCCTAGCGCTACCTCGCGGCGCGATCATGTACTATTTTCGCGAACACCTTTTTTCCGGCACACAACCCCCGTATGGATGCAAGATCTATTTATTATTCATGATCTATGGTAGTATTTTATAAGATACACATTAAAATAATCTAATTTCTAAATCTAAAATGGCAACTTCTTTCAATCGTCAACATATATATATAAAGTTCAACTAAAAGGATAAAGAGTGCAGCACGTGACGGAACTGGACCTAAACATTACACACCATTGGGATTCAACATTTTTAATGAAATCGCACATTCTAGTACCGGTAACGAAATAATAGGTATTAGCTAAATAATACTTGTATAAGTCCTCAGATAGCAGCACGTGACAACTACTGTCAACTAAAAGATTAAAAGGCACCTGACGAAATTGATCATAACCTTTAAACTCTATTGAGTTTAAAAATTTGACTTACAGCGTATTCTAGTAAAGAAAGTAACAACTATTTTAAAATAGTATATTTAAAAGTCTCCAGGTAGCAGCACGTTACGGAGCTGTGCGGAAGCCAAAGCCATCATGATCGTTACATTTGATAGCAATATTGTACAATAAATCTGTTGTCAAAGATTCCTCAGTGAGGCGGCACACTTTTTTTAGAAAACACAAAATTTGACCCGTCTCACTGTTAAAAATCATACCGGAACTACCAATAAAACCGCCAACTAAATTTCGTCTCCGTGAATAAATCTTTGTACCTGTAAGGTGCTGTCACCTGGTATGTAAAACATGTAAACTAATTTTTCATTATTTTGCGATAGGACTGTAGATGCTGCTACCTACATTCAAATTATGAACTACTATTAACTAATTGTATCCGTAAGGTGCTGCCACCTAGTAAGTTGAATTTCGAAACTAATAATATTTAATTAATTACGTCCGTAAGGTGCTGCCACCTGGTACGTTAAAATTTGAAACTATTTACCGTAATTTTACAATAGTCCGGGAGATGCTGCTATCTATATTCAAATTATTAACTGGTATTAATTTCTGCTGATATTTTAGTAGGCTACATCACTGCATTTTATTGTCCCCCAATGTGCTGCCCCCTGTGATATACGAAATAAAACATATTGATATCTGCAAAGCTACAAATTAGACATTTTGAAGATTATAACAAATTAATTAATTACTGCAAGTTATGGTTATTAGGTTACAGTTTTCTAAGTTGCATAACTTTTATCTCATCCAGTAGTAATAATGTATAATCTTGAATTACTTTCAAGTATTTAAACATTCTCAACAAGTTACAAATAACCTAAAATCTGGTTTTAAGATTGAAAATATTTATGCACACTTTTTATCAACACAAATTTTATTGTCAGGGTGTTTACCAATCATGAACATTACATTTGTTTACTTTTAGGGACCTTATTTTCTTTGCTTAGGTATTGAAATACGGTACATAGGGCAAGGCCTACCTAGTCTTGAAAAAAAAACTAAAGAAATAAAAATAAAGTAAATTTAACCATACCTACTGATTAGATCAGTGTTACACAAAGAAGTTATCCTATTGTTGGATTAATGTGGAGAATGGAAAACTCTATAAACTTGCAACTTTTCAGTTATGTTCCTAGGTCCTAGATATAAATAAATTGATTCTATAAACTATTTACTGAAAAGCCGAGGGTGATATAACTTGACTACTACAACTGACTTGTGAAGCCATATTTTTTTAAATGGGTGATGAGCAAAATGGTTTCAATCCGTCAGGGAACCTAAGCTATGTGTAATTTGTAACATAATTTTATACATGTTTTTTGTTGCTGCCAAATATTTGAGGAAATGTGTATTTTATTCTTATTTTATGAATGAACTTCTTAGACTTGGCCTCCATCATTGCCAGATTTGACTGTGTAGAATCTATTTGTAGGCATCTGTATTATTCTCACCCTATATCAACACGTGTTAAGGAAGCTGATTGAAGAGGAGCTGGGTATATAAGTTACCTCAGTAGTTATTTAAAAAAAGGCTTAGGGCTATGGCTTCTTTTTGTTTCAGAAATCATAATAAAACTTATGTACTTACTTGTTACCGGTATATAGTAAATAGTAGTAACCTCTTATTGGACAGTATCCAGTGTACTTAATAAATAATGATTAGTTCTAACAATAATTCACTAAAACAAAATTTCACATAATGGTGAAAAACGCTAGTTTAAAATTCAAAAATTTGACACTGCCAATAATTACAAAATGCCAAGAGAAAACATGTCCAGATTTGTGTTTCCCTCCCCCTACTGGAAAAGCTTGCTTCCTCGGTTGTTACGTGCAGAAACTTTATTACTGAATACTGATCAAATAAAAATTTTTCCAAGAGAACAAATGCAATTGCACCAGACTTTGTTGTCTCTCTCTCTAAATCTAATTCTTTGTTTCAAGTTATTATTTGTTAATGACAGATGTTCAATTTTGTTATTAACTAGAGGACCCGGCAATGCTTCGCTGTTGCTTGATTAAATTTTAAGGGTAGTTTTGCCATTTCATTACTTTGACGTAAGTAATCGAATTGCAAACTGGCACCATTAGCAGTATTAGTGCCAAAGTTAGCTCAGGTACTAACTACTGAGAAATTTGAAGCTCTACACTGTGGTACATCGATACATTTAACAGCCTATTATGGGATACTGTATCATTATTTGAACTGCGGGATTCTTTTCTGGGGAAACTCATCAGTTCAGAATATGAAGAGAGTGTTTGTCTTGCAAAAAAAGACCAATAATGGGCTAAATAAAAGACAAAATTGTAAAAACCTATTGCAGGACTTCAGAGTACTTGCACTTCCATATTTGATATGTTGCTCTTTTTAATTCAAGTGCGATCATGCCAAAAATATGGATGTACACAACTACAGCACCAGGCAAGCTTGTGAGTATCCAGCCAGACAGTAAAACTTATACAGTAAATTTCCCTAACAAGCTGGTGCAAAGTTCATGAATAAGCTTCCTAAAAGCATTCAAAATTCACCAAACTACAGTATTTTTAAAAACAGTCTTAGACAATTCCTATTGTCTGGAGCCTTTTACTCGGTGGATTTCAAAAATATTAATTACACTGTTAGTTTTGGGCTTTTAAGTGAAACTGCTACTCAATGTAAGCATTTTTTCACATTTCAGCTAAAACAATTTAGATATACAGTAATTTAGTTGTAGCTCAAATGTCACTAAGGATATTTTGTTTGACCATAAGACATATTTTATGAGAATTGTGTTAAAAAAAAATAGTGTTAATGGTTTACGTGTACTCTTGGTCTTAGGTGCTGAGGATGGCCCTGTTTTGTTAAATTTCCAACTAGTTCTGAAAAAACTAAGGAAGTTGATATTGAATTGTCAGGAGGAATTATGAGTGGGGTGTTTGTTGACATTGCATTAGCTTTTCAGTTCTGAAGGAGTACTTGCTTGAGTTTGAACAAGAATTGAGGCGACTGGATGGGTGGTGTTCTTTAAGTGTTTTAACCAAGTTCACTATACAATGTGCAAGGGCAGTGGTTGGATGTTTAGTTTGTTAGCACTGATGAGTGTGTTGTAAGTAAACAATACTGTATTGTGGCATTTTGAAGTCCCACTAATTGTTTCAGATGAGTTTAAGCAGTTCCATCCCAGTCTTCGCAGGCATTACCCAATCTTATACAGACAGTTGTCTCAATGTCAAGATGTTCACTCACCATGTCTTGTTGGCTATAATTGCTGAAAGAGTCTGCGATTGGTGTGATATGAAAATTCCACAGAAGCTTTTCATCGAAAAATACACATAAGACATTTAGATTCAAACTGTATTTCAAATCTTGCCTGTATTTTGAGCACAAGTTTTTGAATTATTAAATTCTGGTGAATGTGTATTCAGTTTTAGATTTAGAGATTGTATGGTATCGTTTTGCTGTCGATGAACTTATTTATGTCAACTCCCTTGTACAGTAACTGTACTTTCACCCTTCTTTCGGGCCCAGACTGTCACATCAATAGCATAGTTGGCAAAGTTTACATTGGGTAGTAATTATGATCCTAGTGTCTTGTTCATTTAATAGTTTGGTTGTTATTGTGCTACAAATTATTACTTTCAGGTGATTTAGATTGTGCCCTGCTTTTTTTAAAATATTTACATGGTTGTGATCATTGTTATTATGCTAAGATTATTTACACGTCTAGGTTAACATAACCATGATGTTGGTTCAAAAGGAAACTTCTTGGTTTTCTAGAATGGTATCACTGCTCATTGTGAAAAATAATTGTCAAAGACAGCTTAGGTTAACGTTTAGTTCACAGTAAAAACTGCTATCCCCAGCGGCTCGCAACAGAAGTGAATCCGTTGCAATTAAAAAAAATTATTTCAACAATTATTATAGTGAATACAACCAGTAACTTAATTAAAGGCCAATTTTCCACTCTATCTGGAAATATATCAGATTAATAGACATCTCTCAACAATCTTTTTAAATAATTCTGAAAATTTGATAACTTGTTCTAGTGAGAGACTCTAAAAGCCTGTTAAATAGTGCTATTGCGTTTACAGGGACTTTTTTTTTTATTTGCCGGAGATGCATGTCACGTGATTGCGAGACTCAAACACCACAATCTCTGCTGCTGTTAGTTGTAGTTGAGGTACGAACAATCGGACATGACCGCTATGATCAGTGCTCCTGCCAAATGAGAGTTATGAAGTTTAATCTGTTTTCTGCAAGCAGAAGGACATAGTGCTGATAAAATCCATCACAGAATGAGCAAAGTGTACAGTGAAAACTTTATAAATGGGAGAACTGACATCCATGATAAAGGTGACAAGAGTGCAAATCTGTTGCTACTGTAGGCCTTGTTGAGCGTGTTGATCATGTAGTCAGAGGCAAACAAAAGTTTACAATCAATGAACTGTCTGAAAAATTTCCAGAAATTTCAAGGTCTGCTTTGTACACAATTGTCAGTAAAGACTTAGAATATTGGAAGTGCTCCTCGGGGCTCAAAAATGCTGAATGACAACCAAAAAAATGCAAAGCATAGCGTCAACCGTAACATTTCTCACAAGGGGGAAGATTTGGAGTTCATCGTTACTGATGGCACTTGGGTTCTGTACAACAATCATGAATTAAAGGAACAGACTAAGCAGTGAATACACAGATTCTCCAAGCCGAAAAAGTTTAAACAGACGCTCTGCAACAGAAAAACAATGGCTACAGTTTTTTGGGACCAAAAAGGAGTGTTTTTGGTGAACTTTACATTGTCTCCGCAGAGCCATCCAAAACAAACGAAGAGGAATGCTTTGGTCAGGCATGGTTTTGATCCATGACAATGCCCGACCAGCCTGTGCCAATGTGACAAAAGACCTTCTTAAACAGTTAAAGTTGGAAGTTTACGACCATCCAAGAATAGTCCGAGTGATTTTCATCTGTTTCAAGAATTGAAGGCAAGATTGGGCGGATAACGCCAACGACGAACTTCAGGATGCCACCAAGACCTCTCCCCACTGACGACTAACTTCTTTGAAGAAGGCATTAACAAGCTTACGTAACAATATGACAAATGCCTCAACCATTTTGGCGATTATGTAGAAATTTTTTTATGTTATGTAAATTTGTCTTGTTTTACATAAACATCTGTGGTTGAAAAAAAAACAGCCCTCATATTTGTATGGTTTTTTTCGCAAATTAGTTTTTGCATCAGTAGCATACCTGAATTCCCTTAAAAAAAATTTGATTTTACTATCATACAACTTTTGTTTGAACATTTTTGGTTTAAGAGGTTACATTTAGTAATTGTGGGAGATATATGCAAGATCTTGTAACTACAAAATTAAATATCTCGATTTTTTTTATGACAATAGATTTGTTTCCAGACCAACTAAGTGAAAATGATTTATTAGAGAGTGCTTATAGGATGAAACATTACTTGACTTCTGTAGTACTATGTTACTTAAAATGAGGGATAAGCTTGTTTTTTTTAGAATATAACAAGATATTTCAGGGTATTCAGTAATAGAAATAATCCACATTATTTGTTCCTAACAAATAGTATAAATACAAGATGCAATCTTTACAATATGCCAACTGAGTTTACAGGTTTTTTGTTTTAATCAATAGACAACACTTAATGACAGGTACACAATTATTTGCTTTAATTTTCAAAGTCCAACAGTATTAGTACATTCACAGAAGTTTGATTTAACTAATAATAAATACATTTGCATATTTTTTAAAAGATTGAATATGAATATTTGAAACTTTTCCTCTGGTTTTGAGACTGCAACTCTTGTTCTGTTTGGTCTTTGAATTTTTCTTGATCTCCATAATTTAAACTTAATTTTGTAATCGAACTTATTTTGCAACATTTGGTACCATAAACATTAAAATATTTTTTATAGAAGGCCACTTGTGATTTTATTAATCAAAACTGTACCACAACACAGTTTAGGCCTGGGATTTTCAGCACATTTTCCATTAAACTGCATAATATAACATATTTTCCGACTAAGCATATTTTTGCCAAGAACTCAAAGGGTTAAGTTAGTGAATCAATTCTTACGATTCTTGGCTTTTTCCTACAGAACTTGGGTAGGAGCTTCAGCAATGAACTCATCAGAATCGGTGGTAAGAGCAAGTTGTGTCTAGAGACCTGGTACAGATTGCGACTCGTGGGAAGTTTCACGATACAAAACTGTTAACTGTGGGTGTTGGTGAAGCAGAACATGTTTGTTGCACCAGAGGAAACAATACATCAAAGTGTCCTACCATAAAATTTCCAGTAAAATAAAAGCCTTTGTATCCCCACTGTTCGTAGCCAGAAGCGCGTCACCGTGGTACACTAGGAACTGATTATGAAAGATCTTTCCTGCAGTTCACATGATATACTGTGAATATGCACCTCAATGATAGGTAAGTATTGAGGCTAGTTGATATAGAGTGTCCCCTGTGGCATCATAGTGAATGGCTTGAGCCTCTGTCAGTTAATGGAGACGTGATACATGATATCAGTCTGTATCTGGGAGACAGTATCATATATACGGAGAGAGGTCAGAGAAGAGACACGCACCATCTCCGGGGATCTTAACTACGAGGCGAGGGGCCGCTATGCCATTAACATTAATTTATCAACTGAACCTTTCACATTGTGTAAAATATAGTGGATGAATAAAGATAATAGAAAAATTAAATATTAAACCTGGTAAATAACTTGAGAATTAAGACGGCAAAATACCGGTAACTAAAACAAAAATATATGTCCAACTCTGAAATTGTTGTGGAAAAATATAAGAAGCTTGAAAACCCTATAAAGGTTAGAAAAATAGGATACGAACTTAAAGAAAACCTATAGCGCTATGAAAAATAACAACCTAGGTAAAACCAAACAGGCAACTAAAGAAAGTTTTGAAGGATAGCACTAAACCAAAATTAAAGATAAGATAAACAAGGTACAGTGATAGTTAATGAATAGGTCTGAGCAGCGTAGCAGAATAAGCAGTGGCTGAAACAGAACTCATTTTACGACCAGCCGAGGTTATGTGGTGTCACCTGATCAGACAGGCATAAGTGGGAGAGGGAGGATAACAGTCAGTCAAACATCCTTACTCCCAGTGACAACAAAACTCGTGTTATGTAAGATATCATTCTGTTTTAAATTGATGTTTTTTTCGTGCAGTGCTTCAGTTTTGTATCATTTAAATACGGAACTGTTTTATAAAGTTTGAAACATATTTTTTTTGTAAGAACCTTTTAGGTGGGAGATTTAGCTAGGCCTTATACAAAGGTCACTTTAGGGATTGTCTCATTTTGTACCTGTTCAAGAAACTATTGATACCGGTTCTCCTTTTTTCAATGTTTTGTAGTACTGTATAGTATTAATTTTACTAATTATATTACTAACATTGGGAGGGCAGTTTCAAAATAATTTAAGTACAGTAAAATTACTGTATAAATAGCAATAAAGTACATGCAAAATTTGTAAATTATTATAGTGTAGCACTGTAATTATTATTGTACGAATTTAATGACATTGTATAAATACCATGTTGGCAAAACACTCGCAACACGTTTTATCATTCATAACCAATATTTTCGTTACTGACAGCGAACGATAGTTTGATGCCATGACATGACCAAGTTCTAAAAATAGACAAACCCAGACAATGAACGAGCAAGTAGGGATGGGTAAAGGTACCGTTATGAGAGCACTGACTTTCAAGGGAGAGTGAGATGACAAACAATGCTCCAATAACTTATAAAATTGTCGACTTACTGTAGTCTACACTCCAAACAACTCAGCTCAAATACTAAACCTTTCAAGGACTTTTTTATCGCGTAAAAACAAAATCGCGTAAAGCCGGACCGCGAATAACAAGGACTGCCTGTATATTAATTATAAGTATTAATACATGTTTTAAAATTTTCTATATGTAACGAACATAACCCCTCTTTTCCTATAAAGATTTAGTATTGGCTATTCGCAGTTTTGTTATTCGCGACAATTTGCTGGAACCTATCCTCCGCGAATAGCGAGAGATTGCTGTACTTTTGATCATTCAAATTTAAGAAATTAACTTCAGTCGTGTAATAAATCATATGCAATCAACACAAACATCAGTAAATATTATATAGAAATTCCCAATATCACGTCATAGGAAACTCCAAATTATTAGAGTGCTGCAATTGCTTGAAAATGTCAACAAGCCAATTTTACGCCCAGCTCTCTAAGATTCTCAACTTGCATGCTTTTAATACTGTATTTCTATTTTTTTTAAATTAGCAAAAATATATTTTTTTCCTTGGAAAAGCAACAAATAATGTCTAATTGTAAAATATGGCTTTGGGGGACAGTGATTGCCAGATCGCCTTATACATGCTTTAAAAAATATAAATTGCTAATAAATTGAAATTTTTTACTGAAATATAAATTTGTTAAGTAATGTTAGTATATTTGAAAGAAAATCTTTTTACATTATTAGACTATGCACCTTCAATTTTCATAAGGCAATAACTCCACATCTTAAATTTTCCTATTTTTAACCACCTTAAAGGTTGAAATTTTTAAATCAGTTTCTAAGCAAGAACTGTTTATATTTATGAAAACTCACATGTCTATTTGCATAGTAATTATAACTAGTGTTATTTTAATTACAAATCCAGTAATTACTAATTTCTTCAATATGTTTTAAGGCCCTTCGACGGTATGGCAAAGTCTGCTGGTGAAATACTGCAGCAAATTGCCCAAACACTTATTTAAAACACTGATGGCAATGTACAAATATATTTCCTTAACAGTTGATAGTGCTTCGTAAGTTAAATAAAATATAGAAATATTTCATTTAGTCAAACAAATTTTCTCTTCCAATCCTTTTGGAACTCTTCCATTGCAGTGCAGAAGTGATGTAAAATTTAGTTCTGATGTGCCACACAGCATGTGTCTTCAACATGAATTCAAATTCCTGTGATATATAATTCATCTATAAAACAATTGTAAAACAAAAGTTATGGTTAGAGTAAAAATAGAAATTTTGTTGAACAACAAAATAATACATAGCTGTTATTATGTATATCTAGAAAACATTTTAATTTACATGATGTTTGTTTAGATAAATATATATTATTATTTGTATGTTTATGACACTATATATATGGTATGTATGTTTAACTCAGGCCCACAAATGCTACACCCCTCTTAATAGGTCCTCCTAATATGCTTATCGTGCTGGGTGAACTACTTTATCCTCTACTTTGCATTCAACTGCTATATACAGTTGATAATGAGTGACTAATTATCATACTTATTTAATAAACTATTTCAATAATCCAATTTCATCAAAAGTTTGACTTTGCAATTAGTGGTTGTAACCGTAAAACAATTAGCTTTTTTACTACCAAACAACACTGGAGGTTAACTGCCACCAACAGTAGTGTAGAAGGGTGGTAGGAAGAGAACTTGAGCTCCGGAGACAAGACAATAAACCCTTTTGCGCAATAGATCAGAATTATTATATTTTAGATCCAGTACAGTAGAACTCCAGTTATCCGAATCAATTAAGACCGGTCCCCATTCGGATAATCAAAAATTCGGATAGTTGGATTTTTTCCAAAAAAAGGGTCTATTTTAACCTTTTCGGGACTGGCTTCACGTTTACGCGACTGGGAGTAAATTATCCGCACATACTACACTCGCGTACACTCGTTTTATAACTTTTAATGTTGGAGCACTATCATCGCGTTAACGCGACTAATATAATTCCTTTACTGGAATTTAATCTATTAGCTTCAAAATGACCTGTTTCGACTATCGATACGAGGTACTAGCTAACAGTAGAAAATAGAGAGAATAAAATCATGTTTCCAGACCACGTTTACTAGGTTTTGTCGAAGCCAATTTGAAAACTGAATTAGGAATATATGCTTTATCCAAAAATGAAATTTGATAATAACAAATTGTAGAGAATAAATAAAAGAATTGAACTGTATACTTGAAAATGTTAAAATAACCTTATTTTATGAATACAGTATAATTCACTTTATTTCACTAAATTACAACGAGTAAAACCAACCTCTCGCTAGAGCTAGGCATACAAAGCTAGTCGCATTGTCCCCTGCTTGAAAATACCTAGTCTGAGCATGAATTAGGATTTAGACTATGTTAGTCACGAAAATGTTAATTAATTACTGTATGTATGTTGAAAATGGGAGAACAAAACTACTGTATTTTTTAAATAAAAAGAGCCTTTAAGTAACTAAATGAAAAGGTAACACTTTTTCATGTTAAGCGTATGCACATAAATGAATGTCATTGCTTGTTGAACATCTCGGTCAAAGTAAACTGTTTGACAGTGTTAATCCATTTGACACCTGGCATCTACACTAGCTTCGCAAAGATAAGGACAATAGCGCTTGTAGACAGAATCATTATTTTGGGAATCGCAGTACGTTCCCGATGTAATTTTTTTTCTAAAATTGTGAAAGTGATTCGGATAATCAGCGATTCGGGTAGTTGGAGTTCGGATAATTGGAGTTTTACTGTATATATTTATAACAAATCAGCAAAAATTCAAAAGTTATTAGTACTCGAATTTGCTTTACGATAATTTCACAAAAACAAAAAAATTCGATCATAATATAAGAAAAACAAGTGCAACATTTCTGAAACATAATTATAATTAAACTGGATTATCTCTAGTTTTAAAAAATAAAGTAATTTAAATAACAATTGAGAAAGGTTCTATAAGATATACAATTTTGCATTAGATTCATGTTAATGTTACTAGAAAATAATCAAAATTAGGTGTCACCAACAGAATTTAGCTCTATTACTCAGAATATACGGTCCATACATTTGTTTAGATAAAATAAAACCTGAACACAAAATCTCACAATAAATACGTTTACTAACCTCAAACGCGTTTCAACGACAATGTCGCCATCCTCAGTGATGCACGGGCTACAGTAACCAAACTATAACTGATAAGAAACTAAAACATTCTACGGAAAAGTTATTGTTGTATCTCCGTAAATGCCTAACCCAAAATCATTAACCTAAAAAAAAACTAGATAGTAATACATAACTTGACTTGTGAGAAAGTAACTAGATAAAATAAAAACTGATCACAAAATCTCACAATAAATACGTTTTGAGGTTAGTAAACGTATTTATTGTGAGATTTTGTGTTCAGGTTTTATTTTATCTAAGTTACTTTCTCACAAGTCAAGCTCATTAGTTATTTACATACATTTGTTGATATTTTTTACAGTAATAAAAAATAAATAATCTGACTACTCTTTCAAATCCAAAATAATATAACCAGTTACTTTCACTCCTCCTCTCTCATTAACGCATTCACTTAATTTTTGTTTTGTTTTAGAGCATATTTATATTGATTGTACTCATGGATGTAGAAATGTTAACTGTATATGGGTTACTAGGAAGAGGGGACGTGGTGGTCCTGACTTCGCCCAGATAATGACTTTCAATCAATCAATGAATGCATATTTCATATATACAACTCATTTTTAACCCCCGATGCAAACAGAAGGGAGTTATAAGTTTAACGTGTGTATCTGTCTGTGGCGTCATAGCTCCCAAACGGATGAATCGACTTTGATTTAGTTTTTTTTTTTTTTTGAAAGGTGATCTTAAGTGATCTTAGATATGATTCCAGAAAATCTGTTAAGAAGTTGGTTTTTTTGTGTCAGGGTTTTAAACATTTTTAGATTTGATGTTTTATTTGGATTATTTGGGTAATTTATTGATAAGTTTGGGAGGCAGGTAAGTTTGAATTTAAATATATAAATGTTTTCAGTCTGCCCTGAAAATCCATGAAGTTATTCTACAGGCATGAAACTGGAGTTGTTTACTTAAACTCCATCTAAAAAAAACTTATTAAGATCTAAATACAAATTATAAACAAATGCAGTACCTAGTCTTATTTTGTCTGTTGTTTTAATAAATTATTTCCTAAGCTATTTAAGTGACATGTAAAATGTTAACTTTGAACAAAAAATAGTAAAGTAAACAGTAACAAATAGTTTCTATTCTTACTTAGTGTATTTCGTTCCTATTCTTACTTAGTGTATTTAATACGTTCCTATTCTTACTTAGTGTATTTAAAACATGTACTATCCATTAAGTCTGAGCAACTAAATAAAACACTGGTTGATTACAAAAACATTTCACTATATATACATTTCCCAATGAAACTAAAATTGTTTATTTTAGAAAATAACAACACACTTTTACTTATTTAATTAAGTTGTTTTAGTAAATTAATATTTTTAAACTACCAGCAATTAAATTACATAATGTTTTGAACTTGACTTTTGTCCTATTAGTTAAGAAGAAACTACTTTTTATCGCATACAAAAATCCCTTATTGCAAACACCCTGCCATTAACTGAAAATAGCAAAATAATAAAGCTTTTAAAACATCGATTGTAATATGCCTGCAAAATTACTGTATTACCGTTACCGCCACCCCGTTGTACGTTTAAAATGCCGTAGGTAATTGGATCAACATTGGATCTTGCCGCCGCCGATTATATCTCAAGTTAGCTGAGTCATTATCAACCTCTTGCTATTCTAAAAATAGTTCAGTTGTGGACTGTCAGTTACCTCGGAAGTACGCGCGCTACGCATATATCTTTGTTGTGTAACATTGTGCAGCGCTGCGTTAAGGTGAACAACAAGGTTACTGAGACGATGGCGTAACATTGCAGCACAAAATCGTGGTTCTACTTTGAAGCAAAAACTATTGGACTGTTTTTTTAAACTTTAATTGTGTGTAGCTTTGTACAATATTGTTGTGTGTGTAATGTGTAGGTACAGCACTTTCCAGATATTTAAACATTTTATTGTAAATTAAAACATAAAAAAATATATTATTCTTCATTTTTGTCCACTCCTTCACATATTCCGAGTTTCTTATAGTTCAAATTACAGTCAGGCCCAATTAGATCAAACTATCGAGGTTCTACTGTATATCTGACATCAAAAGTCATATGTAGCTATTTGCTTTTAACCTGTTTGACGAGTACGGACATCATATGACGTCCTGCACCGTAGAGCCCATTTGAGTAAGGCTCTAGCCATAAAACAAACCCTGGGGAGTAAGAAAAAATGACATAAAACTAAATTGATTTATTAAGTCATAAAATAATATTTCAAAGTAAATTAAATGAATACGAGAGGTTTTCTAACAAAATTTAGATTTTTTTTAAAGAATGGTAATTTTTAAAACAAGGTTATACACATAACTCAATCTCACATAAAGAACATTTTAACTTTGGCCAGAGTTGTATGCATGCACACGTAACATTTTCTTTGCAGCTTCCTCTTTCCCGACTCATTAGTAGGAAGGGGTCTCATAAAATAGCGTCCCGAGAGTTGCAGTGGATTTAGGACTTTGCCTGCAGGGTGTGACAAGACATTTCTTGGAGTGTGGTGGCGCCTCTAATAATTGTCGGATTAAGTTTATTCGTTTATTCTAAACTCCATTAAATGCACTTTTGCATTTGGATTTCATTTTTAGTCTCTATACGTAATATGATTTCAGAACACTAACGTCAAATAAATGAAAAATTATTTGATATACCATTTGGCCTTTTTCTAGTTGAGTCATTGTAGGATATCATCATATTCGATTTGTCTACTGCGCACATATTTGCGTTATAGTTTGTCACAAGTTTCGACAAGTTTATTTATAAAATAACATTCAATGAAGTTACAGATAACTCTAAATTCCTGAACAAAAAAACAAAAAAAAAAAACTAGGTTAGGAGTACGCAACTGTATTCTATGGATAGAGAAATACAACTGACATGAGGTGGAATGACAAAAAAAACGCCAAATGGAAGTTTTGTAGTACGTATTATTGCCACTGACTTGTAAACAAGTGGAAAACATTTTGTAGTTTAGATTATGACCGTAAGATATCACCACTTATCAGATATTTGACGACTGTACTCATTTGGGAACAGACGTCACATGACGTCCTTACTACTTTGGGACTTGTGCTTAGCAATGCTGTACTCTTCAAGAGGTTAAAGGCTGTTACTACCGGACTGGATTGTGTTTGATAGATTATTTTCTGCTGATCTAATAAAGATTTTCACTATCGGATTTACAACTTTCCCCCTCAAGACCCTTAAAAAATAAGAATAAAGAATCTACTGTTGCTGACATTAAAAGCAGTCATCAATTATTTATAATAATTTTCTCAGGATACAATTTTTCAGTTACAGTTACTGTTATTACACAAAATTATAACATTCCTGGATTTCAAAAGAAATTTTCTTGTATGAACATGAAATATGTTATATATTTACCTTCACATATTGAAACATGGCTCAGAAATCTCAAAGAGTCCAGCCAATCTTCCACTACGACGAGCAATTTCAAATGCAATCTCGTCCGCATCATTCTTAAGTTCGGGTTTAATATCATGGTGCATTAACAACAATTCGATACATTCTTTAGCATAACTATTGCCAGCTGCAAGATGAAGTGCTGTAAGACCTGTTCAAGTAATGGAAATACAGTTTACACATTTTTTATATAAAAAGGAAACTATTACATAAATCACATTTTTTACTAAAACTAAACATTTTTGAGATAACAAAAATAAAAACCACAGAGTAAGAAATCAACTAATGAAACTTCACAAAATATTTTCAAAACTAACATCCTACTTTGAAACCAAAAGTAAAACTGATAGCATTAAGGACACCAGGACACTTACCTCCACGAGAAACAGCATTTACGTCAGCTCCAAATGATAACAACTTAGCAGCACATTTTGCACTGTTCCATTTACAAGCTGAATGAAGAGGCTGCCAGTTGTCAATGGTCTGAGCACTATGGTCGGCCCCATTCTTTAGCAGAAACTGTAACATGTTAACAAATTATAAATAAACATGTACAGGTTTTATCAACCAAAGGAACAAGAAAACTATCAAAAAAATAACTTACTTCTACTATTTCAACATGATTATTGTAGCATGCTCGGTGCAGAGGTGTATAACCATCACTGTCACTGATATTAATTACGGATGGATTCGCTTCAACTATTTTTTTAACTGTATCCAACTCTCCGTTTTCTGCAGCCCATAACAGTTCCTTAGCAGGCGTTTCTATAGGAAAAACATAACCTATTAAATGTTATAAGAACTAAAGGCGTATAAAATACAGAAAATGGTATCAAAACAGAAATGTAATACCTATCTATTACTGAAAATATGAATAATTTATTTAGAAGAAGTTAGTGTATTTTATAGTGCTAACAATCCTGTTTAAAAATTAATAAATCAGTAATATGACATAAGTAAGCTGACTGACTAGTGTACAATGTGCCATAAAGACGTGGGGTATAAGGTCTCATATTTGTTTAAATGTCATACTAAAACCCGTTGTCTAGACGAGGCAAAGTACCGGAAAATAAATAAATTTTGCCTACAGCTTTGATTTGGATGCAATTTTCTGCATTGTGTTCAGAAAAATACCAGGAAAAAAGTCTACATATGACCAGCTTCGGGAGAAAGCGGAAATGCATCGCGGGTGCATAATTTTTTTGGAACCTCTAAAAATGGATGAAAAGCCGCAAAAATCGGCACTAGGGGGTTTTTGGGGGACACTGATCTTATTTCTAACCACATGAAATGCCCCCGGTGCACCAGGGGGGTTGAGGGGGGGGGGACATTTGGGAAATTGCGACAGAGTTTTGAAAAGTGCATCTAAAAGTGCATAATTTTTTTGAAACCTCTAAAGATGGATGGAAAGCCGCAAAAATCAGTACTCTGGGGTTTTTGGGGGTGCTGATCTCATTTCTGACCAAGAGAAGGTAGCGACCATATTTTTCCATATTCTAAAAGTAGACTCTTAACTGATCTAAAACAAAAACCATAATAACACGAGCACACAATTATTATAGAAATCACCAGAGAAATAAAACACCCAAAATGCAGGTTAAAATTCAGTCATTTTGATTAAGTTTGCACTAGCCAAAAGAAACAAAACACTACAACACTGGCACCAAAAAGATAAAACATAGCTATCGTAAACAAAATATAAAAGCAATAGGTTTAAGTAAGAAAATAAACATGCAAAATTTAGATTTATCGATAAATTAGGTACCGGTACTGAAACCAGTAAAACAAAATTTGTTAAAATCTATCAAAATAAGCGTCATGACAAATTTTACACTGTCAAATTTAATGGGGAACAATATTTAAAGGTAATTACAGGCATTTGAAAGTTAACGGGTATAATATTAGACCTACTGCGACGGACTGAGATGTAGCCTCAGCCGCGCAATGCAATATTTTTCCAAAAAACTGCTAAAAAATCACTAAGTCCTTAAGACCTAAGAAAGTGAATTAAATAACATTTTAACAAAATTTGATATATAATAGAAAAAGGGGTAATGTAAAATAACTAAAGCCAAAAATGAGTAAATATTATGAAGTAATAGACATTTGTTAAGTAAATAAAATTATGTATTATATAATAATAAGTGTAAAGGTAAAAGAGAGATAGATAGGTTAAAAAATATGATAAATAGGGCGTTAACTAAAATGAACAAAAATTAAAACATCCAAAAGGACTGTAATTTTGTAAATAATAGGCCGATCGCGAAACGGGAAACGACAATGTGCGTACAACAACGAGTAGAACAGTAAACCAAGAAGAAAATAGTCGGAAAATCGGAAAATTGGGAAAGCCAAACAGAAAAGTTAATAAGAGTCCCAAATGCGAACGAGGTGGCAGAAAAACACCACTCGAGTTTGTGTAAGTTCAGGAAGACTAGCTGAGTACGCAGACGGTTTCAGAAATAAAATCGGAGGGCTAGAACTGTAGTTATGGAAATTTAGTAAAAATTAGGCGAAATAAATCTCGACAAAAATGGACTTGTAGTTTTAGGAAAACTTACTTGTCCGAAGTTGAATGTCAAGGCAGTGCGCTAGACACGCCCACTATACAGGTCTACGAACCCTGAGGCGAAATTAATAACTAAATTAATAGAAAAAGTTTCAGGAAATTGATAAATTAAACTACTGAGTGGTAGAGAATTTTATCAGGAACTTGGGAAAATTAGCTAAAAAATTCTATTACGAAAGGAGCCCGCGCGAAACGCTAAAAACCGAGGTCCAAGTAGTGATAATAAGTATTCAACATTGGCTAACTTGGGGAAGTGGAAATAGGAGCTGGTCGAAAGTCGATGTATAGCTCGTGAGTCTAAGAAAGTACTCCGGGAAAGAATCCACGTTTCTCGTCATTAAAATTTAGAATAATTAATAAGTACATCAGTGGAATAATTAGTCTAATCTTCGTAAAACAGTCTTTAATAATTTAATATATAGTTTTCAAGCTTATATTAAAATAACGTATTTAATTACAACGCTACGTGAACTTAAATCAATCGTTTATACCAAATTAAACGCCGACATAGCATAATAAAGGGATGCTATAGAACTTCGAGACCTTCAAGAGATAACTTCAAATTGTGGGAGATCCAGGATAAACAGCGGCTAGGGCTGTTTGGATAAACAACGGCTAGAGTTGTTTGGATAGACAGTGGGTAGTACTGTCTGGATAACAGCGGCTAGTGCTGTTTTCGACTACAATCCAGGAGTTAAGACAATTCATAGGACACCACCAGTCGCAGGGATCCGCACGACAGCGAGAACTTCAGCAGCATTTCCAAAACAAATCACCTAGTAGGATTTCGCCGTAAGCTACGCAAGGTAGAGTTGGCGGCACCTTTTTAATATTTCATACTTTACAGCATTGACAGCTAGGGTTTTTTGTTTAAAATATCATTGGGATAAACATAGGAATTTATAGACACTTTTTTAAATATAAAAGAAATATCTATCTCTCTACAAAGCCTAAAATTGTCTCAACAAAAAGTTTCATATTGTAAAAGGATTGTATATATAGAAGGAATAACTGATTTTGATTTGATATATTATTTTGTATGTTTTGAAGTTTTAAAGGAAGATAGAACCAGTAAATTTTATTTTCATTTTTCTAAAAATTTCTTTTATTAAGCGCTTACCTATAATCACCAGATATAATTTAAGCAGTGTTAGAATAAGAGTCCAGGATATCAATTATAGTAAAGGTCATCGTTCTCCGAAAGGCACGAATCCCGAGATAAGAGTCAAAACTCCAAACACTAACTCAAAATATATAAATTATAGTGCGTGGCTGTCAGTAGAAGGGGCTTAAAAGAGTAGGAGGCCGTTGCACTACATGGATTCAAAAATAAGAAATTTGTATACAAAATGAAAAGGAGGTGATTTCAAGTTAGTTTAGGTTAGAATACATTGTTTTAGGTTGCAACAAAAAACCTGACTCTAACATTAGTTTTCAGCTAATACTGATCTGGCAATGCTGTTAAATTTATCAGGTTACCAAGTTGGTTGTTATGTTAATTTCCCATTAAACTTATGTTTTTATTAAATAGAGAAGTGTTGCCAACCCAAGCACATTCTACTATTGAATGCTGATTGTAGGTAAACATACTGCTACTAAAGAATTTAAGTTAGAGTTCGGTCGCATGCACGTCTTTTTTCCAGTTGCACTCGATTTTTGTTTGTTAAGAATTGAGTTCTGAAGAAATGGAGGTCTCTCTTCTTGACTTTGTTAGGGAAAGGGGTATAGTACAGATCGGGCGGGGTGAGGGAAATTCAGTCAAACTTAAAGCGTTTTAGTGAATGGATTGATAAAGCCCTAGTCAATTTGACAGTGCGCAATCGTCCGTGTTACTAGTCTCTAATGTAAGGAAGTTCTGCATGGAGATGGAGGGTGTGCAAGAAACTTCCAGGATATATAAACTTTTAGCCAAAGACCCGGTATCTCCGGTTGGCATCATTAAGAGGGTGACCGGAGAGACTATTGCAGACCCGAAAGAGGTGTTGGGGGAACTCCTTGGAGCACACTTTCCAGGGTGTACAATAGTGGATGGTAGTGGGGGGGGGGGGCACTTTTACAAAATAATTGTGCCGGACCCGCTGCTAAAACTTACGACTGGAAGCTAGCCAGTCGGACAGTGACACATGAACGAATTAAATGGGCTATAGGTACATTTGATCCCTGCAAATCTCCTGGAGGAGACGGGATCAGACCAGTCTGTCTCCAGAAAAATGTAACTAACTTAGTAACACTGCTCTGTAAGTTGTACAGGGCGAGCTTAGCTACTGGTTATATTCCATGATCCTGGAGGATGACCAGGGTTGTGTTCATACCGAAACCAGGAAAGGTAAGTTACACCGACCCTAAGTTGTTTCGGCCTATAAGCCTAACATCTGTCCTGCTGAAAGTATTGGAGAAAATAATACATAGGCACATATGTGATGGGACACTTGTAGAACGCCCATTGCATGCCAACCAGCATGCTTATATCCCAGGTAAGTCCTGTGAATCTGCACTGCATCACCTTGTGAGCAGAATAGAAGGAGCCATTGAGTGCAAGGAGGTCGCATTTGGTGCTTTCCTAGACATTGAGGGGGCTTTTGACAATACCACTACGGAGTCGATGATCGGCGCTGCCAGGGGGCGCGGGGTAGAGGACCTGGTTTGCAGGTGGATTGGTGCCATGCTCCGGGGCAGGACGTGGAGTCCTCTGTGTATGGTGAAACTGTGAAGGTAAATGTGACCCGAGGCTGTCCTCAGGGAGGAGTTCTCTCCCCTCTTCTCTGGTATCTCGTGGTCGATGACCTTCTCATAAAACTCAACAACACAGGAGTGTATGCGCAAGCCTATGCGGATGATGTTGTCATACTTGTTGTAGGTAAGTTTGTACCTACTGTAGCAGAAATACTGGGAATGGCGCTTGGAACTGTGGAGAAGTGGTGCGGTGAGACAGGACTAAGTGTCAATCCAAAGAAGACTCAGGTAATCCCATTCACCAGGAGAAGGAAACTAGAGAGCTTTGGGTCACTAATCCTTCGAGGAAGTGGGATTGCTATAGCAACGGAGGTTAAGTATCTGGGTGTAATCTTAGACCTTGTAACGTGCTGCCTCCTATGCAAGCCGTTTACAAACAATTTATTAATAGAAAACAAAAAAAAATGAAAAATAAAAATTTAATTTTGACAAAAATATTTCTAAGTTATTTTTAAAATAAAAAAAATATCTTTACTGTGTAACAATTATTTATTATTTCCTATCT
>JAGFPH010000013.1:936906-952264 GCA_018207615.1 Philaenus spumarius | reverse complement strand
ACTACTATTTTGATGTTTAAAAACCCTGAAACTCACATGTATTACAACCTGAGGCTGAACTTCAATTCGCAACTCAATCGAGTGATTGATAGAGGTAAGTGGACACTGATGGCGAGCAGATGTATGGTGGGGCGGACATGGGGATTGAAGCCTAAGCTCATGCATTGGCTTTATATCTCTGTGGTGAGACCCGCCATGACGTATGGCGCCATTGTGTGGTGGACTAGAACAGAGGTACAGGGTGTGGTGGCAGGGCTGGCGAGGATTCAATGTCTGGCCTGTCTGGCTATCACAGGAGCTATCAGTAGCACCCCCGGAGCGACTCTGGACTGTTGTCTCAACATTCTTCCGCTGGACCTCTTTGTAAAGGTAGTAGCTAGGAAGAGTGCGCATCGCCTTCAATGTGAAGAACTCTGGATACGTAACCCAAGGAATCTGGGACATTCTAGAATAAAAACATTGGTTGCTAGAGACAGGACATTGGACATGATCTCAGACCACATGAAAGTACAATACTCCTTCCAAAAGCCAGAGTGGTAATACCCAGTCGAGAGGAATGGTTGGATGGAAAGAGACCCCTCCCGAAATTCGAGCTTGAATGGTATACTGACGGCTCAAAAACTAAAGGTAAGTCTGGAGCAGGAATATGTGGTGGGGATCCAGGGCAGGAATGTGCCCTTCCTTTTTATGGGGATCTACCCAAAAGTATTCCAAATAGCCCTAATTACACGGCCATCTTAGGAAACATATGCTAAGGATGGGCATATTCACCGGAGATCCTAAATGCAGAAAGTGTGGTCTGCAGGAGGAAACTGCTGAACACCTGATTTTTGAGTGTGAGAGACTTGAACAGGTAAGTTACGAAATCTTTAGGAAACTGACCAAAGGCCAAACCATCCCCCAGGAGAACATTGTCAAAAAGATCTCTGGGATCATCGAGCTTATAGATCTTGACAAGGACAACTAGGGGTCTTCACATCCTTTAAGGTGGGAGCGCAAAAAGCCCATGAGGCTGAAGTGCATTAGGTGTTTGAACCGCCCACATATGAATGAATGAATGAGTCTCTAATGTTGTTTTGCCCAGATGCAACTGTCTATGTTAAAGTCGCTTTGATCGTGCGCAACGAATAGTCTAAGAGGATTGTTTAACTTTTTAGTGAAGTAACCATAATAGTGACACAGAATCTGGTAAATCAGATAGTGAATATTTGGCAGATGCGGGGACTTAAATTGAAAACAGTGTAGCATATGAACCAGAAGAATAGGTAACATCACTAGAACCTGAGATAGCAGCAACTGAGGTACGAGAAGGAGTCGCAGTCCATCAGATTCAAAGAACATCAGCAACAGGAGGCAGTCGGGGCGCACAGATAGGCAGACATCATGGTGGAGTAGGTCATCGAGGTAGTAGAAAGGCACATCAGACAGCAATTCCTAAAAAATCTGGCTTGGGGTCTTTGTAGTGTGTACATGAGAAACAGAGCAGCAATTGTCTCAATTCCACGAAGTATAAAGTTTAAAATCAAGGAAATCCTTGCAGACAGAAGAGAGGCTCACTTCTAGAATAACGAGAACGTCCAGAAAGGCAGCAGGTGGAGGGTTCCTGGACGTTGCGATCCATGTGGGTACAAAAAAGACGTTCAATAATGACGAGGTATGTGACATGCCATGTAAACTTATCTGTAGAGAACACACAAGCTTTCTCGTGACGACCGCGGAAATGAAGAGAGTGATAGTGGCTAACCTAACAAAAGATGTGTGTCATAATTTTATTCTAAGTATCTGTGAGTAAATGCAAAACGTTAAACTTACAAATAATGTATTTTGATAAAGTGATAATTTTTGTCTTGAGTATTTTATAAATAAACAGTCCATGTTTTCAAAATTATATTTTAATGGTTATAACAACTAGCCTATGGATTTGTGTAAGCCTTACAGTATATTATTTTATACAAAATGCAAATAAGTTAAATACAAACCAAAAAAACACTTAAGTCTAAAATATTTCTTCTACTGTATTATTTTATTTTTAAACCATCGAAAATCATGTCAAAAAACCATGTGCGATGATTGGCATTATAAAATACATGCGACTAATGATGGGTTAAAGTATTTTATTTTCTGTTTATAATTAGCCTACATTAAATTTTGTAAATTATATTTTCTGTTTTCATTTGTTTAAGACGCTTAGAAATAGAATTGGAGTAAATTTACTATTCGACCCTAGGCTGATATTTTTGCAGACACCAACGTTGTTTTACATTCTACTGTCAATTGTTGAATACAGGTAAACATACTGTGTCTAAATACTATATAGGTTAGAATCTTTGGGCTATTTTATTTTTAATTATTCTTGCATTTATGTTGCCATAGGTTAGCCTAGGGTCGAGTAGTAAATTTGCTCCATAGAATTGATCATTAAAGTAAAATGACATATTAGAGCATTCTCTTGCGTATGCGTTGGCACCGCTGTCGAAATATGGCAAGGTGTCGTAAACTTTTGCCATTTCTTTTGGCCTACTTTTTTAAAAATTGTTTATATTTGATTTGTCGTAATCAGTGGCGTGTAAAAGCCTAGTTTCATTTTATTTGAACAAAAATGTAAAGTTTTTTAAGAAATGAATGATCACGCTCATCTAAACTAATACCGTAAACATCTAAAGATAGGCTTCTTACTTTCCAGCTAATACTATTTCAAGTATTGGTATTATAAAAGTTCACCCATATTTTTTCTGCTAACATAGGCTATTTATGTCATCCAATTACATAAGTTAAGAGGGGTATAATTTACAACATAGCCTAAGTTGGCAGAGTTGCCATCACCTAAAAAAAATATAGCCTGAATCATTTACTTAGTCTTTGGACTCAGTATTAAGTAGGTAACACTTCTTGTTTTACTAAAAAATGCTCACCACCTTCAAAGCTAACAGCAGGATTCAAATTAACGACAAAAATGAGTGTTACGCTAGGCCGGCGCAAGTTTACTATTCGACCCTAGGCTAACCTAGGGCAACACAAATGCAAGAATAATAAAAAAAACCTAAAAGTCTAACCTATAGTATTTATAGTCACAGTATGTTTACCTGTATTCAACATTTAAGTTAATAGAAGAATGTAAAACAACGTCTGTCTGCAAAATATTAGGCTAGGGTTGAATAGTAAACTTTCGCCTGCTACCCCTAGGCCTATATTGTTTTTTATAACATAAATATTTGCTTTAGTGTTAAAGTATACTTTTACCAAAATGTTGTATACAGAAAGCCTACCAAAAGCATACCATGAGGATTAGGTTCTTCATCTATATTGTCAGCATCATCATCCCAACCACTTACAAAACTTCTAGGTATATTATCTAAAGCTGTAGGTACTTGTCCGATTTCATCACTATCGTTGGAATCACTATCACCATTATTTACCATTGTTAAAAAAAATAAAACTAGTAAAACTTTCAGTAAAAAAAACAAATTAAATATGGGCTGCAATTAATAGATCCAATTATCTCCTAGAAAGTAAGAATTTATAACAGGAATTCCCATTATTAAAATTACTGCCTATTCATTTTATTTTCTTGAAAACAAATCAAGTAAACAAACAAGACAAACACATCCGTCTATCATTTCCCTCAAATAGCAGTCAAAACAGTGTTGCCAGATGCTACACACGAAATTTCCCCATCAGCTAGATAAAAATTCCCCAATATAGTGATATTTCCAAAACAATTCCCCAATTTTCTAATTGCATATATAATAAAATTAATTAATTGTAATAAAATTATTATCACCCAAACATATTATAGAGCATAAGATAACATATATATATTATCTATATAGTATATATATATTATATAAAAGCCAAATCCACTGACTCACTGATCACGATTTCTCAAAAACTACTGAACGGATTGGAATGAAATTTGGTATGTAGCTTCCTCTAGGGTCATAGGTGCTTACTAAGGAAGGTTTTCAAAAAATTCGAAATTTTAGGGGAAGGTGGCGGGGGTCAAAGTATTTTTAGTAAATTCCGCATAAGAAATACATAGTGTTATATATTTATTGATATAATATATTTGTTATTAATATACATTTAACTTTGATTTGTCTATCCCTGCAAAGCCGGATCGGGCCAGCTAGTATATTATATAAATAGGTAGTTATTGTACACATGTTATGTCACTTATCACTTATGTATATTTAAATATATACAGAGTGCTATATAAGTAAAGTGCTAAACTTCGGGGAATGGTTCTATAGGTCAAAATAAGAAAAACAGTTCATATAAACACAGACCCGAAAACGCTTCGTTTTCTAGATATCCGCCATTTTGCTTTTTGTATAAAATAGTTCTTATCTATTGTTCTTAACGTAACAATGATATATCCCAAGAAAAATAAGCGATTAAATTCAATAATGAGTTTCAAAACGGCTGCTGTTTGTAAAAATTTCAAACCTAAAATACTAAAAAATCGAACATTTTAACAAAAAATGTCTAGACACTTATTTGTAGCCCTTTTGATTCCCTTTCGAATGGTGTTAATGTCAAAACAATCTAATGAAGGATAATTGCTAAGTTAAAGATAATGACAGCAAATGTACATATAATATTGCTGTGTTTACTCTACGTTTACTGAGTTGGTAAAGGATGCCTGGTTGAATAAACCAATTATTACACATATCTTCACTACCAAGGCAGATGAAACAATGGAAATTTTGTATATTTTAGGATAAACATAAATTTTGATATTCACAATTGGTTCACTCAAATTGGGTGTGCATGTAAAAAAGTACACAAATGAAATAAAAATATAATATGTTAATAAGTTGCAACTACAGTAAACATATTATATAAGAAATGAAATGAAACTACGATAAGAATGGAATGCTTAAGTCGAAAGTTTAAGCGTGATTGGCAGACTGGGGATACCGGGAGTGAGAATTCTATGCCCTTTGCTGTTTTCCCACATTCATACTGATCAATAGACTGTAGATGGATTCGGCGAAAAAATCACGAAAGGAAACTAGTGACGTGACAGATGACTGACTTGCATTCTAAAAAATAAATTTGACGTTGACTAATGACTACAATAAAATAACGACGAAGACGGGTTGGGCATGAACAGCGTGGCAGTTTATTGTTAGGGTTTTCAGGTAGTCGTAGTCCACACTTCCAAACACAGTAGAACGTAGAACCAACGAAATCCTAACACTAACAGACCTTTGTCCACGAAAAAGAACTTAACGCAAGGCGTATTAAAGATACGCCTATCTTTAATACGCCTTGAACTTAACGTAGTTGAGACATATTATTCCCCAACTTTTCCCAGTAATCAAAAAAATTCCCCATACTTTTCCCCACCATTTTCTTTTCCCCAATATTTCCCGCAAACTTAAAAATTTCCCCATTTTGGGGAAAAAAACTCCCAATCTTTCAACACTGAGTCAAAAATCAACTTTACCAACTTTTATTCGGAGGTGGGGGTATTGAA
Source organism: Philaenus spumarius (assembly GCA_018207615.1). NCBI lineage: Eukaryota > Metazoa > Arthropoda > Insecta > Hemiptera > Aphrophoridae > Philaenus > Philaenus spumarius. The sequence continues at coordinate 946,782 of JAGFPH010000013.1, read as the reverse complement.
TATAACGCTGGAACCCTCCCCTACATTCTTGCAGTTGAAAATGTAGATCACGACAAAATTCCCTTATAACATTACTTCCATTCACTAAACTTTGAGTTGTCTGATTGTTCGAAAATAATGGTGTCACCTTTTTGAAATTTATTATTTTAATACAACATACAACTGTTATTAATTCTACAACATGGTATAGTTTCATCAAATTTAAATAGCAAACACTTTTTATAGAAATCCAAACAAGACGAATATTTTCTTATAATGGGTAGGCTATTCTCGCGCTAAACAGGTGATTTTGAGGTTCGAAAGGTACAAAAATAATGTGGATACCTTTTTGAAATTTGGTATTTAAATATACCTTATAAATTTCTACAACATGGTATAATTTCATCAAATTTAAATTGCAAATACATATTGAAATAGAACATTCAAAGACTGCTCAATTCACTACTGCTGCTAGCTGAAACCACTCAATTGAGTAGTATGACAGTTGTAGGGTTAAAATTTGTATGATTATATTTTTGTTATTATTAATAATAATAAGTTATTATTATTAATTGCAAATTAATTAATGGCATAAACATAATTTTTTTGAAATGGTTAAGATATTTTCATACAATTACAAATGTTGAAATGTGTACTTAAGTATCATTTTTTTAAATTGTAACCCCCAAAAATAGTTTAATACATCTATTTTAAAAAATGAGGTGACTTAAGATGGTGACCACTTAATAAGATGAAACATACATCTCCCGTGGTAGCACGGCGATTTTGTACTACAGTGACGTCACTGGCCAGGAAATGTGCAGGGGGTTCGAGTTTGTTTACATGACTACGAGGCAACCTTCACTGTTTATAAACCTTGCCAGATCAGGACCAGTGGTGTCAGTTTTTCAGTTAAGTTAGTCAGTGTCAGTGTCTTTTGTATTATTATCTCTGGTCATTGTCAGTGGAGAGACAGGGTCAGGTTATTCAAGTTTGTTTACTGTAGGTATTTCATGTATGAAATAACATTTAAAATGTTTACAATATATGTCTACACCTACACCATTCTCAATAATCTAGTAGATTGACATCTGTTTAATTAACAATACAGTGCAACAGATTTGGTTGACTTAAATGAGGCTGCTAAAAAGTTTCACAAAATGTTAGGCCTAAATGGAAATTCACCAGTTAATTTTAAAACAGAAGTTGAAGACGGGAGTCAAAATATCTTGGAACCAGAATTTAAATTTATAAGTGTAGTTTCAAGTGCTCATGATGATTGTAAGAGTCAATTAGCGGAATTGAGTATGGTGGATAATTCTAAAGAAAGTGAGTTTCCTCAGTTTTCTGGTAGGCCTATGTGTAATTCTATATTCCCATCAGCTCCTTTGCTTGTTGGTTCCAGAAGAAGTGCATTTAAGCCCTATAAGGTAAGTAGCCATTTATAAAAAACTGTGTTTGAGTAGCCTAGTTGTCTAGCAGGTTATGGCTAAATTACAGTGTATGCCCTCTATTTATCTGCCCGAAGTCCATTATATTGTGTTATAACTTTTTCCGAACTCACTTTAGCCTACCTTTAATTTAAACCTTCCCTCCACAACACAAATTCAATAATAGGCCTATAGGCTAACTGAAAAAATATGTGAAAGCTTAAGTAATTAAGACGTAGGCCTAGGCCTAAATTGGAAAAAAAAATTGGAAGTGTAGGACTATGTTCAGAACTTTTAAATTCATTTTACAAGGTGCTATTAATGTAAATATATGGATATATATCAATGTGCCAAATGTATAGATCAATGCCAGAATGAATGGCCTAATTTTATTTTATGTAATCCACTAGGTAACAAGTTATTGGCTTTGCATAAAAATGATACAACTACTGTACGGGCACCTGATTATTCTGGTCGGGAAAGGCCACTGACAAAAAAAAGTTGAAGTAATTGGTACGGCAGTTGCCATTATGATAATATAAGAATTTTTGAGAATTATTGGACCAACTAGTAGGCCTATTAATAATATGATAATATCTTTAGTGATACAGTAGAACTCCAATTATCCGGACTCCAACTATCCGGAGCGCCAATTATCCGGATCAGATTTTAATAAGAACATAGTCAAACGGATGCGTGACTTGGCGGAGCGGAATCAATTTAAGGTAGCAAAACAGCTGGCTCTGCCTTGTATGTTAAAAAAATAATGTATTTTACAGTGATTTAGTATTGTTTGTAAATATTACGTAATGTAAACATTGTCATTGATATTATTTTTTCATAATAAATACCGTAAATGACATACTTATATTTACGTAATGTCTATTGTGTTTTGTTTACGTTTTTCTCCTAAAAACGGCCTTTTTTCGAGAAAAATCCAATTATCCGGATTTTTGATTATCCGGATCGGGTCCGGTCCCAATTAATCCGGATAATTGGAGTTCTACTGTACATTCAATGACGGTACCTACTCAAGTAATTGACCATTTTTGCATTGTGCAAACTAAGCTTAAACATATTAATACTGTAATTTCATAGATAATAAATTGTAGTTTTAACAATTTCACAGTTTAACAAATTTATTCAATCTCAAAGTTAGCCTATAAATATTAGCCTACCTTGTAAATATTATGCTTATATTTATAATTATTGTACTGTGTTTGGACATTTCAGCCATCAACTGTATTAACAAATCTTCAGAGGGGAAATATAAAAACCCAAACTTTCTTGTCTGACTTGAATGACATCTCATGGTATGAGCAAGCTGGGCAAGGTGATCTTACATTGGAGCAAACTAAGGAAGCTGGTTAGATTTCTCTTTGATAATAGCACAAGTCTGGTAAGTGTGGGACATTCAGGGCTAGTATTGAAATTGTTTAAAAACTAGTATTTATATAGGCTATATTAAGATAGCATTATTAAAAATGGTTGCTTTTTATTTTAAAAACATACAAAATCATAAAAATGTAATGAAAAAATTTTGAAATCTTTAATGCATTGAAATTATTTAAACAGAAATTTTGTTGCACATAATCTTAAGTTAATTTTTACTAAACTGTGCGAGGTTGGATTATTTAAAAAAAAAATATATATATATATATATACAGTAAAACCTATCAAATCTTGCTATATGAAAAGTCAATGATAAAATCAATATTTAAGAAAAAAAAAATTAAAACACGAGTAGGGCCTACTATAACTATTGTAAGTTAAGAGGGAAAAGAATGCCTCAGGTGCACACTTGCTCTCTTTCTCCCACACATGTGTAATGCTTTGTTTCTCATATGCTTTGTTCTTCTTTTTTCTTCTTTTTTCCAATGCGAAAGGGGAAAGCATTTGCATGCCAACACCAGGGAATGGTAATCCCAGGCATGTGGAGCTCACATCAATTGAAACCCCATCCCTTTGTCTTTATCACTACCCTGGGACTGTGTAAACATTACTTCAGGGTAGTGCCTGGAAGTCTTTGTTTCCTGATTGTTATTATGCTAACACTTATTAATAGTTTTATCATTGATAGGTTTTTTACCTTTTGTCCGTATGTTTCTGTACCATAGTGTCCTTGATAAAGTGCGCTACCATCAACCATTTTTTCTTCACTATCTTTCTTTTCCTTGATGAGGTTTGATATCTTCAATGTGCGTCTGACCTTCTTAATTAATTCCTCCCTTTCTAGGATCCACCTACTGCTCTGTGAAATAGTGTGTGTTCAGCTGTGTCAATATCATCACAGTACGTGCATACCGGACTGCCTCTCAACTTAAACCTGTATGTATATTTACAGAAACAGTTGTGATATTTGCCTGGGTGATCAAATAGTGCACTTCACTATGTTCACAAACGATTCATTATTTTACATCAGGGATTACCCTTTTTGTCCAGGAACCTGTCCCACATTCCGTGTCCCATCTTTCGTGCCATTTATTTATGGTTTCCTTTTAGGGGTCAGCTTTAGTATCTTCCTTTTTTATTCCCATTCCATCTTCCACTAACAGATCATTCAGCCAATGCACCACTAGCAATCGTAGAGGCAGTGTGAGAGGCTGCGGATACCTAGAAGTAATTGTAGAAGTAACCATTCTATACTTCAGCGTCTCATTTCATATTTGTACACCATACATTACTTTGGAATATTATACTACCATGGCCTGCATCCATCTCTTACTGGCTCTAGTCCCAAACCTATTTAGAATTATAGATTCAAGGACCTTGACTAATCCTTATGCTTTTATTGCTGTACTTTAGATGTGCTCCATCATTCTTTAATTGTAGTCGAAGTAGATATCTAATTACTTGAGAGTCCTGCATGTAGTCACATAGATGTTCTTGACTGGAAAGGTTACGGACCTTAGGGACCTCCTGGCTTCTAGAAGTACTGACTCTGTTGTCTGTGGAGTCCCAACTTCTCTTGAAGCCTTTTACTGATGTGCATGCTCACTTGGTTTATTTTCCTTCTAGAAAATTTCCCTCTTTGGCCTCGCAATAGCCAAGTCATCTCCATATACAACTAGTTTTATTCCTTCTGACATTGTAAGACTGAGTACTTCATCATAGTATGTGTTCTACAGTAAGGACCCCAGGACCGAACCTTGAGGCAAGTCATAGAGATCGTTTCATGTTTCCGTACTTTGATTTTTCTATCTTGTAGATAATTCATTAAAATCTGTAGTAAGTATGGTAAATCTTACACACCTCCAAATGCTTCACCACTCCAATCCCAATCCATGGGACACTAGTCTATTAAACACATTCTTGATGTCTAAAGAACAATGCAAAAATCACAATTTCTATTGGATCCACTGTTTACCTGCATCATTGCACTGATTGTTGAATGCCCCTTTCGGAATCAATGTTGTGATTAGCAGAGGCAATCCAATCTCTCCATCTTAGATTCTAGCCTTCTGCTGATGAGTCACTCAAGTATTTTCCCCATAGTTCATAAAATGCATAATGGTCTTTATGTTGTTATGCTATACTTCTCCTTTGGTTTTTCCACTAGCCTAGTACAAGTTTAGCTATCTTCCACTCCGTGGGAAAGTATCCTTCCATGAAGACATTATCCACCAGCATAGGCATTTCTTAGTGTGGTTCAGTGTTATTTTTCTGGGGGAATAACATCTATCCCAGGAGCTTTCTTGATTCTCCAGCTGTTCTAATTTTTACTTCAGTGAAGCACTCCAGCTCTAGCAACCTCCGAGAATGTCCATCATGTATCCTGGTGTCTTTTTCTTTGCTGTCCGTGAGTGACATTTGGGGCATTTTTCCCATCTTGCCGTAAATGATTTTATAGGTGTCATCCCTGTAGACCGCCCCTGGCACATAGATCAATAGAGCAGATCTTGAGTAATGAGAATATTTTTTCAAGATCGAGTGGTGGCAAAGTAACAATCTGCATTTATATTTTGTTTTACTTATTTAAAGAGATTAGGTTCGAACTAGTATAAGTATGGTTTAAAATAACTGAAAAAAAAAAAATCAAAAACACAGCTGCGATAATTGAAGAGAAACTTTGTGCAATTCATACTGTACTCCCAACGATCGTGAAAATTTGTTTATTTTAAATATAACAAAAACATTTTTTAATTTTTGTATGCACTATTTTAGGTTGTGGAACATTTGTATTATAATATGTAAATAGCTTCAATACTAGCCCTGTACAGACCACAATTACCAATATAATTAAACATTTAATAAACACAAAGAATAAGTTTATTAAGAGCCATGAATACCAGTAGTTAGATATCACATTTTAGTAATTTTTTATTTCGTTACTGCCAGTACTAGTGAAGTGGTAAACAACGAACCACAATCCCTTCCCCTTCCATCTTGCAGACAGTCAGTTTTGACAGAACATTCCCCTCTTTCCTTTCAGTGGCTTCAGTTTGTTTAATTATCTTTATTCTAGTCTACTCAAGTAATTTCACACATTCACTGGGTTGGTCCAAGAAAATGGTTTATACTATATTTCTGAGTTTGAAAAAATATCATTTATAAACACAAAAGCTCCAAATTCCCTTTTAAACCATTTATTACAACATCTTTCATTGAGTTTATACATATATTAATTTGGAAATATGATTTTGGTTTTTAACTTGTAAATTATTTTAAGGACACTGATTACTACAAAAGTTTGCCAGTGTGCCTAAGGTTTAAAGTAAAAAGTAGAGGGAAATGAACAGGTGTAAAAAAAACATACAACAGAATTAGTGGAAACAGCGCCTAACACTATGTTTGGTGGTAGTTTGCAGATCAAGTAGGTATAAAGAAGAGTTCTGTAAGTATTGTTTTTAATTTGTTTACATACTATTAACAACAAAGTATATCAGGCCTATTTTCACAATTTGTTGTATTTCCATCCTATAAACTATTTGTTTAACAAAAACTCAGAGCTAAAGAATCTTAAATTTTATTTATCTCGTATAAAGAATTAAAACGTAATTTTTATATTTAAAACATCTTAAAAAAACAGTAAATTTGAATGGAAAAATCGGTAATCAAGTGCATAATTATTAAATGTATGAATTCAAACGTCAATGTGCTTTAAATTGTTATATTTTAAGACCAGTCATCACTTGGCTGTATTATGTGAAAATAATAAATGCATGGTAAAAGAATCTATTTCCAAGCTTTTACAAAATTATGATTTCAACTTTGTTTTGGAAATTAATAACCTTGTTTTTAACTTTTATGTAGAGATTGACGAGGATATCTCGTAAATTTATGAAACCGTACGCTGAAGTATAAATGTGCATATTGTTCGCAGAAAATAGTTATCATGTCCATAAGTGTAACAGAGTCTAAACTGGTTGATTTTAAATATATAACAAATTCAAACTTGACAGTAGTTAAAATGAATATTTTGATGAACTTCTATCTCGAGCCACCTGACTTATTAACGGACTTCACAATTCAGTAGTACCGGATCCTCCAACGCATTTCAAACAGCTTCAGTTTTGACAATTTTCAAAATATAAGTTTAAAACATTTTTTTACAAGTTATTAATATAAGTGTAAACAAGATCAAGGAGTATGAACCATTTTTCTTATTTACTTTTAAAAACACAAGTCACTTGAGAAAGTATAATTTTGACCTTTTTTGTCAAAACACTTGTGTTGAACTGCTGGAGATTAGTTATTTTTTTAAATATCGCTTTTATACCAGGTATAGCAAAAAACAATTTTGCTTTTAACTTCTGTACCGATTTCCAAGATGATGTGTTGAAAATGTTGAAAATTGAGTCTCTAAATCCATATATGTTTGAATAGTAGACTTTTTCAAGTGCCTCGCGTTTAAAAAGTACATGCCAAAAATAGTTTATAGTTACTGAGCATATTTATACTGGCGGGTTTACTTGTAAAAAAAGTTGCAGGTTGATATTCTGAAAATTGACGAAATTGGAACAGATTAAATGTGTTGGAGGGTTTGGTATAAAACGTTAAAAATACGCTTATTAATTGCTGTACTAAGTTTGAATTTCGTATATTGAAAATTTGCCAAGTTAGACCTGCTACATTTATGGACGAGATGGCCATTTTCTGTGACTAAGACTCACATTTATACTTCAAACAGCACACGTTTTGTCAATTTACAAGATATCGTCTTTAATCTCCACAAAGAAATTAAAATCACGACTTCCAATTTCCATGGACTTTCAATTTCCATACCGAGTTCACAATAGAGCTATTGAAAATCATCCAAACTTGAGCAGCCCGATATAACTTTAGTTTAACTTGAGAAAGAAATTTCAAGCCAGTATCTTCTAAATTGACAAACCCTAATCGATTTTATTTGTGAATGTGCATTTTGTTAGATGACAATAACCATCCTGACAGCTTTAGCACCAAAGGAAGATGAGATATTTTTATCTGGCAAAGGTAAAGTTATGCACAAGGTTTATTCAAAAAGCATTTTATGCAGTTTAAACAATAGCATAAAAAACAGCATTTAATATTTGTGCATACACTAACTGTTTCGATTCAATCTCTGCTTTTTATCACTGAGGAAATAATATATTTGTAAATAATAGTGCAGATTTACAAAAGTTTTATGAGAAGTAGTTAAGGTGAATAAACAATTGCTGCCATTACCTCCCTACCAAATATGGTCATTTTTTAAGACACCTAATCCAAACTGTACAAAAGTTATACACATGTTTTTAATTTAAATTTAGAGTTAAAAATTTATATTTTAAAGTGACCAGACTAGAACTACTAGAGGTATAAACGGTCGTAAACAAAATAAATGACTAACCCACAATACCAGTTCGGCACATTCCCCTCACGTTAAATAACTCTTTACCTGTTGCCATTAAACACAAGAGTCAAAAATTAAAAATTGTATTATTTCCCATCAAAATAAATATCTACTTTTCCTTTTCTATTCTTCTGTTAACCTAAATTTTGGCAAACATTTTATTAAAATTTACCTTTTTCTATTTGACCCTTTTACTTTCTCACTATACTATAGTATAGAGAAAGTATAGTGATCGCAAAAAAAATCGATGTTGAGATTTTTGTGGAAATATCCGTTTTGGGACCCCCTGAGTCCAAAAAGTGGTTTTTACAAAATGTCTGTCTGTATGTATGTCTGTATGTATGTATGTCTGTATGTAGACAAAGCTAGAGAGAAAACTGTTCGATCGATTTCAACCAAATTTGCACCAGACATGTCCAGTACACCTGTATAGATGCACGAAAAAGGGTTTTGAACAATTTTGAAAAACAACCCCCTTTTTGGCCAAAAACCCCCCAAAAAATCAGTTATTATTTTTTTATTAAAAAACGGCTCTAACGATTTTGATAAAATTTGGCTTATTTGTAGCCTTTAATGCCCTACCATATTAAAAAACCAGCATCTTTCTAAAAATTCTCGTTTAGCTAATAATAATAATAATAATAACTGTTTTGGGGGGTTTTTTGGCCATAAAGCAGGTTGTTTTAAAAAAAATTTTCAAAACCATTTTACGTGCATCTATGAAGACCTAATTGACGTGTTTGGTGCAAATTTTTTCGAAATCGATCGAATAGTTTTCTCTCTAGATAATAGTAATAATAATAATATTTATTAGTTAATCTCCAACTTTAATAAAAAAACACTCCTACCCCACCCTACAAGTCACAGTGAATCTGTTTAGTAATTTAAATGTATTTGTGAGAAAGTATGTGCCAGTTCCTGGTACCGTTTATTTTCTCAACTTTAGCAAAAAATGTTAAGAGGCCCAATAAAAAAATGTTCAGCGGGAAATTTCGTACCAACGTAATGGTTTAGTTTGACGATGCGATTTTCACGTTTAAATATGATGACAATATATAAAAAATAACGTGATTTGCCATGTTTATGTCTGCCATTTCGAGTAAGCTAACCTAAATTTTTATATTTTGACCTCATATTTGTGATTAGCAACCAAAGAGAAAATGGCAGCCGTTTTGTTTCCACCTTAAATTTTTAATGTTATCAAAATATTTACGGCGGTATCTTTAAAAACATAACCAGTTTTAGCCAAAAATTAGTTTTAGAAGTCGAGATATTTTGCATTTGAAATTATTTTGGAAACCCACACACTTTCCGGGAAAAAATGGAGAGCATAAAAATTTGTTTAAAAAAACTTGAATCTACATGCCAAGACGAATAAATTTAAAAAAAATCAGTTAACCTGCACCAGATTCCCATATCTTGGTTTTTTTCTAGTTTTACTGACTACATGTTGATATTATGAAAATTTACGATATGGATCATATGTAAATGCTGGTAAGCCTAAAATCATGACATTTGTTGATAAATCTAATGGCTCTAGATTGGACGGTGTTTAAAATACCAATTTGAGTCTTGGAATATCAGTTCAAAATATACCTTTTAATTGTGTAACAATTCAAAATATACCACAAAATTATTAACAAGCCAAAAGAA
>JAGFPH010000013.1:903811-936896 GCA_018207615.1 Philaenus spumarius | reverse complement strand
CAACGTGTGGCATTTTCCATAAGAAAAGGTAGAGAGTTATTGTAATTGCTATCCCAAATTATAATTTATATACTGTATTGAAAATTTACCAAAGTAAACCAACTTTTTTTATGGATAGACAAATTTATTGTTTGGTGGCCATGGAGTATGTAAATGGCCAGGCTGTGAAGCTGTCTGTGAAGGTATCCAGGCATTTTACAAGTAAGATTCTGTTATATTAATGTTACTTTCTGAAATTTTCCAATCCTAACTTTACAGTAACTACTAGGTTGATCATTTTCTGTGAACAAAACGCGCATTCGTTTAAGACAGCCCAGGTTTTGTCAATTTAATGTATCATCTTTAAATCCTATGAAGACTAATATGATTTTTAATTTCCATACCGAGTTTAAAATAGATATATTGAAAATTGGTCATGCTAGAGCAGCCCGTTATATTTTTTAACTTGAGAAACAAATTTCAAGACAATATCTTGTAAATTGATGAAACCGTAGCTATTTTAGTTGTGAATGTGCATTTTGTTCGCCGACAAAGACCATCCTGTTTTAACGACAAGATATTTTTTAAAGCCTGGTAAAGATAAAGTCATGGACTTGGTTTATTAATCAAAAAGCATTTTATTCAGTTTGGAAATTACAATGAAAAAGCATGTGTACTATTCATGCATGCTCTAACAGGTTGTGATAAAACCTCTGCTTTCACCAAAGAGGGAAGAATGAATAGTATACTTGTTAGAACATTTACAAGCAGTAAAACTGTCAGTGCCAAAACTGGGCAAATCCTCCATTATACAAGAAAAAACCGTTATAATTCGTATGACATATTTACAAACAAAACTATTGAAGTCTATGGTGGGATAGAAAGTGGGGGACAAACACAGGAAGGGGTAAACAGGTCTGCCACAACCTATTGCAAAATCCTTGAAAACATAGGATTCAATAATACCACATACCATTTTATTAGGTATTACAGATTATACCAAGGGTTTGTAAATTAAGCTACAGCATCGATGGTGGTTCAGTGATATTATTTAATTACTTAATTAATTAATCTTTTAACTTCCAAACACAATTTTTTCCTACATATAATGTATTATATCATCACACTAAATCAAAGTCCAAATTACTTATTACTATAATTTAAACATACAAAAATTGAACTTTACAATTTTATAATTATTTTTTTAAAACAATTAAAAGCAAATGATTGAAGGGAAATAGTTGCGGAGATAGATATATCTGCGGACCAATGCAAGAAGAAAGTCATATCTTTTCTGTCTTCCTACTTCAAGTCTATCATCAGCTGTGAACAATTTTTTTTTAAGTAAGGTTCTACCAGTGTGGTTGTTACCTTTTCTTTTTACACAAACTTGCCGTTAACAATGCCACAAAAATCATCACCAAAATCACATAATTTCCACACTCGACAGAGGCAACTTTACATTTACACTACAAAATGACCACTACATGACCACTACTCGTGGGTTTCCTATGAATCGCCAGAGGTTCATTAAAATTAACAATCCCAACCCACTTTGAACAAGATGTACCAGTAAATAGAGGCTCTTAAACACAGTATCACTCTACACTGCATTAATAAAAATCACACTTTAACTACCTTTAAATTTAAAAATATATAATGGATTTCACCCACCTTGAAATTAAAAAATACAGGTCCAAGTGCCGTAGTCCAAATTGAAAAACAGTATTAGGAATGTATTCTACGTCAACACAATAACACGCACAATACATACACAGTACTATGGATGATATTTTAAAATTACACACGACGTTTCGCGAAGATTGTAAACACTTCACATCTTCAGGTGTAAACAAAAACTAAGTCCTATGCCTCTCAGAGCGCCTAACACTGGTTAACTGAATGCTTTTTACCAAATACCTTTTAATTTGTTTTTAGGGATCCGCACCTTAAAGGAAAAATAGAATTAATTAAAATAAACATGTAATACCTCAGGTAAGAGTAATAGCGTAACTAATAATAATTGTTGACTAATGTTATTGTACAAGTTAGCTGTTATTACTGTGTTAATAACCTAATGTCATAAATTGTAATCATGTTTGTCAGACTTTGAAAATTGTTTGTTCAGGCGTTGAAATAGATAGACCAGATGATAATGGGCTAACTGCTTTAATGTGGGCAGCAAGTTACGGACAAACACGTACTGTTAACCTGTTGATCTCTGGTGGTGCTGATGTCAATTATATAGGAACTTCAGGAGAAACTGCACTTCTATTAGCAGCTGCTGGCGGCCATCTCGATGTTATCAAAACTCTTCTTTTTCATAACGCAGATGTCAACCACGAAGATTTTGTATGAAATTTAATTTACTATTCATTTATTTAAATTAAAAATTGCATTTAGTAGCTTACGAGTAAAGAAGTATAAAGAGTCCATTTAGAACTCCTGATTCACTCTATTTTCTAGAAGAAAGTAAAAATAATTTTTTAAATCCTTACGCCGTGTACGAAATTAATGGGGGAATTTAAATAATTTTTAAACGTATTAGAAGAAAAGAAAGTTACATAAAGCTATGTGAAATTTATCTAGGCTATATTCTTACAAAAAACTGAATTTATATCGCAATTTGTTAAACGTAGAAATATTTTTGTATTTAATAATATAATTTTCCCCGTCTTGTCAAGCCGTCTAAAATATTGCACCACTTAATCATAATAACATGTTTTAATTAATTAATTGTGCTTGGCTTTTGTATTTGGTGTATTGAATAACATAGCATTACTTTTGCTATGTTGAAAGTTGCAAGTTTCTTATCAGCCAACATTTATGCAAACTTAATACAGTCAAACTTGGATAAATCGAAGTTGAAGGCACCAGGGAAGAAATTCGAACTATCCAAAAATTCGAATTACATATGTTCACTCAAAAAGAAGAGGTAAATACATGTACAAACAGTACTGTACTGTAAAAACAGAATGCTCCACAATCAAAGATTTAACAAACAAATTTTATTTTACAAAATACTGTACATGTACATTATACAGTACAGTATAGTCGCGCTATTCCGAACAGAGTTCAGAAAAAATACCGATTTTTTTAACATAAAAACAGGAGAAATGAAAAAGACGTTTGTGAAAAAAAGTACATTTATTGTTATACAAATAACTTAAATAGATACATACATAGAGCCTTGATGAAAACACCTGAAACCAAATTGGAATGAAAGCTGGTTTTGTTTCCTTCACGTTTTCCTGGAATTGTTTTAATCCAGAATTCTAGGGACCGGACAAAAATTCGAACTAGGTATCCAAAATTTTTAATTATAGAAGTTTGAATTATCCAAGTTTGACTGTATAACACACATGTCCACTCACTTGAAGGAAAATACAGACATTTTTTTGATAAAGTAAATTTATTCTTTATTATAGTGTTTGATTTATACCTAAAACCGTTCACAATTTATCAGTTTGGTGGATGGTGTTACTAAACTTGAATTAAATGTATTTATATAATCATGTTTTTACTATGCCCTTTGTCTGAAGCTCAATACAACTTAGGCCCGACTAGATTACAATTTGGGTTTATGTTATTTCCAGACTGGTACCACTGCTTTGATGTACGCTGCTCATGGAGATCACCCTCATGCAGTAAATGAGCTATTAGTCCAAGGAGCACGTTTTGCAGAAGTGAATAATGATGGTGACACTGCTTACAGCATTGCAGTAGAGAGAGATTCTGTTTTAGGTAAGGCAATCTCTTGTCTAATCAACATTTTTAACTGATTTTTAATGTTTCATAAGAAAAGAGATAACATTTTACTACCCGTTTTGGAAACTATATAACCTTATCAGAACATTTATATTCATTAAAACATTAAGAAATCTCAAATTTATATTGAAATGTAAAATAATTTTCACCACACTACGATGTTTTCAGCTATTTTCGGAACGTCATTTGGAGGCCGAAAGTAGCTCTTTTCTGCCCTAGGGCCGTAAAGTCAGCTGTTCGTTTATTCAATTAAAATATGAACGTATATCTCAACACAATTTCGTTATGAAATAGGCCCATATGGCAAATGATTCAATAGGTATTGCCGACAGACTAGTGGCACACACATAGTTTATAACCTCAAAGTTTCATTTTCATGTGTGCTAAATAAATATTCTTTTTTAATTTTATATAGTGTTTATTTTATTGTGTAGTGTGGTGAAAAATAGCGTTCGCACCACGGCCGAAAGGGTTTCCAGCTCTCGATCGTTTCAAGTTCTCGACTCCGTTTCGAACTTGAAACACGATCTCAAGCCTGCAAAACCTCATTTTCGGCCCTAGGTGCGAACTATACTATTTTGTAATGTAGTAGATTGTTTTTTTTTTGTTTTTTAAACAGTTAAATAAATGTATTAAATTTGTATGTAAACTAAAATTTATTTTTATTAATAAAGAAATTATGAGAGTAATTATGTGAGACTATCCCATCTTAGCTTGGCGAATGTGGGCTAGATTTATTTGTCTAGCTGCCTATAAAGTGGTGTCTTGTTTTCCCATGATTTATAAATATTCCGAAAGTCCCATGTTTTGATTGCCAAAATTTACAAAAAATTTCCTGTTTTGTGCAACAGCGAGATAACTTTCTCCACAGACTTAAGCCGTGATTTTTTAAATTATGACCGAACCAGTTTAAGAGGTCTTATAAATAAGTATATTAATTTGTAAATTGTAAACCCAGAAAAGAAGAGTAATTTAAATTGAACAAATAAAAATAATTTGTAATAAAATCTTGTTAAATTAATTAAAGTAATAACAAATAATGTATAGTATTACGCCTTTACACATTTAGAATAATTAAAACATCTTACAAAAATGGTAGTAAATTGCTGTATTAAAAGTTTTACTGAACTAATAAGAAATGTCTAATTGAACATTGATACCTGAAACTGCAAGAAAGGATCAAGTTGGAACAAAAACAATTTACAATCACATCAAAATAAGCAAAAAAAATCAAAATCAAATATAAATAAAAACTAATCAACAATAACATTTAATTTAAAAATGACAATAAAAATCTAATAATCAAAAAATAAAATTCATTCACTACAGAAATCATAATCAAATGAATTCAAAATCATAAACAAATAAATCAAATTCAATGAAACACAATATAATAAAAGTGTAAAAATCGAAATACAACACAAAATTAAATTACATTAATAATGATCAAAATCCAAATTTTACTTAATCAAATCTAAATTAAAAATCAAACATTATAAAATCTAAATCAAAATACAAAAATCAAATATCCCACTCATTCATCCATCACCCCCTTTAACATATCTGTGTGATTGCAGAATGTTGCAGCCTTACAAAGCCACATCAGTGTATGTTTTTTCCTACTCAATTCAATCGAAACCCAATGTGACACCTCCCAATATAACCTCCCAAGAGGACACTGCGGTTCAAATTATTTACTTATATAAAAAACAAAAATTTCAATATGCTCATTTTGCTATTTCAAAGTTATTAATTATTATTACTTTAAATTTAATAAAACTAAATTTCCCACTTTCAAAATTATTAGTTTAAAAAAATAACACTCACTCCTCCACTCGCACAACAATTTACACATCAAATTATATTTTATTTTTTATACGTAAGACATTAACTTTTGATCTAAAATTTTTAGTGATTTGTTCCCTTATAGGCGTATTTGATAAATTTTTGCTATTTTTTGTTTATACTATTTTGTACTTGTAGTGGAATGTTACAATAGTTCATATTTTTACAATAACGGATGTGTAAAACTTAATTTCAAACGTAAGGGGGTACATTTTTTTTAAATCATCTGATAAAGATTTCAGCGAATTATATGAAATACTGGTGTTAAAACTTAATTTAAATGACATCTGTGTGTGCATGTCTGATCAATTTATAACTGAAAACTGTTTGTTAGGGAGTTTTTACCTGCTTTTTTGTCATATCCATATTTTTGGTCATAAAACGACCAACGATAGCTGTAAAAAATTAATGTGTGGAAACACATATGATTTTGGAAATTATGGACTAAGCACTATTATTATTTTAATTCAAATTTGATAAGATTCAAGGTTCTTGTCCTACTTCTATCATGTCAGTTGTTTGCTGCCACAGACTTCTTTGATTTATTTGATCTATCCTTTTATTAATTCCATAATTTTTTTCTCAGGTCCATTCGAAAATTATGAATTGAGAATTTACTGCAGCTAAACCAAACTAAAAGCTAATCTTTTTTGTGGCGGCCATTCCAACTCACCAAACAAATGTTTAAGCCAATTCATCTTTGTTTACTGCTTGACATCTGAATGTTAAAAGAAATTTAATCTGGCCATCAAAGTTGGGATGAATGAAACAACACAAACAATTCTGATCACAAAAGACTTTTTTTAAAAGGGCGCACCCAATTGTTAAGGGTTAATCTCTATTCTCAATAAGTAAATTTTAAGTCTCTTATGTTAAAAAAATTAATAATTTAATCAAAAATAACAAAAGTATTTTTTTTCAGCCATACCTGTGTTGGAATCACACCTTACGACATTGATATTAAATGAAATTTCATCAACTAAAAACTGCTAATGAAATAACAATTTCATTGAATCATCATATACCATTTTGTAAGTGAGGTGGGGGATGCTTTGGATGGAAAATGGGCCACTGGTGCTATTTTCTGTGATCTATCCAGGCTTTTGATGGTGCGGATCATGCTCTTTTGTTGAAACAATTCAAATACTTCAGGATGGATGGGAAAGGCTTTATTATCGATGAAGTTATCTTTCAAAATCAAAGATCCATTATTTTTTAGAGAAAATAAGAAATTTATACCAAAGTGGGACCACATATTATATGGTGTAGCACAGAGTTCCATATTAGGCTCATTGTATTTTCTAATTTATATTAACCTTCACATATAACACTTATTTCAGTATACACAGACCCCATTTTATATTTTTTTATAAAAAATAATTATATTTGGTAAGTTTGTTATTTTTACTTTTACGGTATTGTTAGGTACTTCTATTTAGAATATTGCTATTTTAAAGTTTTTATTAAAGGTGATTGATGAAAAATAAATGGGATATATTGAAAAATAACACATTTGTTTGTAAAAAAATGTATACTTTTACAAATTTAAAAAAAATGTTTACAAAATTTTTCTTGTGTGTTATGTTACATATGTATTCTAAAAAATTATTAAATGTACTTTAACTTAGTTCTTGCAAAAACATAAAAAAATAATATATGATCTTATAATACCTCTAAAAAAATAACAATTTTCAGATATACAAAATAATTGAAGAGCTGATTTGGAAACTTGTCTTGTTCTTACTCTGTACATTCCTTGCAAACCATTGCTCGGTGTTCATCACACATAGCAGCATGGCAGGATGAGCAGTGTAGTTTAGTTTTTTGGTCTTTCACTCGAGGACAAAACCCGCACCTTTACTTTCTTACAGCTTCGTTATTATTGCCGTTCTCTTCGGATTATCTTGCTGGGATTTCCAGTATTTCTCGGATGGCTAGTTTAATTCCTCTTTGAAGAGTTGAACTTCTAATTTCCATGCACTTTCTGGTGTACTCACTTCACTTTAGACTTGATAAATGCTTTACTAAGTTTCTCTCCGAATTTCTTCCTCGTCGTTCAGGTTCTTTAGTTGACCAAATATAAGGATTTTTCTTATTTCTTCCTTGAATTATGTACATATTTCTTTGTCTACCTCCACTACCACTGCTCTCACTATCTTGTGTAACTTCATTATTTTCAGAAATATCACTTTTATCATCACTCAGTTCATCACAATAGTCACTACCTTGAACAACAAAATCAAAGTCACTGTCATCACTTCAAAACGAAGTTTGTGCTTCCTCTTCTTCATTTCTTTCTACTTCTAGTGAAGTGCTAAATAAATCGGAGTTGTCTGCTGCTAAATTTAACGACATTTTGACATTAAAATATATTAAAAAAAAGAAACACTAAAACATACCTAACAAAAATAACACACGCAAATATAACACTGGGGTTCACAAGACCCCACAGCTACTTGTTTTGTTTACTAGACTGACAGCAGCAGACTACAAGACAGCCGCACTAGTGGTAACCCTTCCCAGGAGTACTGACTAGATTTACATGGAAGCAAAAAAAAAAAAATACTAAAATTTCACAAATGAAAACATGAATGGGGTACAGTGGACCTCAGTGTTATATTTGGCAAAGCACAGAAAACAAAACTGTGTAGAAAATATGACGGTTGAAATAAAACGGTCTTTGGAACAAATTATTTTTTACTCTGTCAGGGCTCTGTATATTTGAAGTTTTATATGAATTAATAGAAAATAAATCAATCACGCTAATCACAGCTACAGTACAAGACATAAAAATAATTATAGATTTCCCTCTCATTACTTCAAGTTATATGTAATTACTCCACTATATACGGCATTAAGATTGCACAATAAACTGCCACAGGGGTTCAAAAATTTGAGCAATGGGTGGGTGCTTTAAAGATAAAATAAAATTGAAAATGACTGATAAAGTTTATTGTAGGATTTTTGACCACAGAACTTTTGATAATATGCACCTCCATTCTAGATTCGGACAAACCTCATGTTTTCTTCTCGTATCATGGTACCTCTAAAGATAATAAAATTAGAGTTTTTCTTAATTATACCTTGCATCAAAATTCTAAATTAAATAGTGAAATAACAGATATTATTTTTAGTTTTCAACTACAAAAATTTGTATTTTAATGTGATACTAAAGTAAAATGTCATTAACAAATTATATATAGGAGAGAATCAGTATATAATGCACCACAGTAACTTACGTTATTACATTGTCTTCCCATATGAAGGTAGAAATTTGTCTTACACCAACTTTCTCTTGGATAATTCTCTTTTGGGAAGTGACACATGGCAAAACACTATCAATTTATATCAAGATGTGATCAACCTACACTCTAAAGAAGGTTTTGAACTGCATAACACTACTATTATTTCATTCTCATACTAATATTTCCTGCTTTTGGGTCCAAAATGGATTCCAGATCTCAATGTCTTGGTATATGTGTAATGAATTCACCATCAAAATGGCATATTAAAGGAACTGTATACAGTGAAAGGTTAGACAATACTATACTTTGTGATTGAAAATAGTTGTCTATGGATACTTTAAGTGCATTTCAACAATAATCCCCAGTAGCAGTGCACAAGTAAAATGAATGCCACATATCTGAAAATAGGCTACAAGCAATCCAAAACTTTTTTAAATGGCTAATTTAAAAAAAATAAGTTGTCTGGAGCTAAACAAGAAAAAAGAACTAAAAGGTCAGTATCTTTATAATGGCAGCAACATACTCAGACTAGGAGCTGATGTATTTGGGCACAGCCTTGGTCCCTTCGCTGACTGCGTGCTTAGCTAACTCGTCGAAAGACGGAGTTCATTGCTTTCGTAGGCATTGAAGATGACAGACTGTGTTGTTCTTGAAGCCAGCCATTGATTAGAAGGTTCCACAACAAAAGGAAATGGTAAAAAGACAGAGACTTAAAATTGTGTCTCAGTAATTAATTAATGATAAACTAAGACATTTATGTGAAACTCGTAGGAAATTTTGTTTTCTACAATGTTAGTCATTATGCTGTTTACCAAAAACGCAAAGAAATGAGTTATTTAGGTAAAATGAAGGTGGTATATGATTTTAGTTTTTCTAAAATTAAGTTGATTTTGACAGCCCCCTTATCTAAGCACCTGATTAAAAAATGAGATAGACAAAACTTAAACGAAATGTTATGCTATTCAAAGTTAGTAATAATGATTAGCCCTTAAAAAAGCAATGAAATCAAGTTCACAAGAAAACAATAAAAGGGCTGTTTTGTGTAACTTTATCGAAGATTACAAAAGAGCAAAAGGTCTTGAAACCAATTAATTGTTGATCATATTATCACACTTTACTAAGTTTTTTTTTTAGACTTGTCATAAAATGTCCTTAGTAGGAATTCTAACGCTTTAAGAAAAACTTACATTTTAAAATTTATTCACGAATAAAAAGAAATATTTTGGTTAGTAAAACCAAAAGTTGAACAATTTATTTAGGAGAGGAACATCATCTGGCCATAAATAATGTGTGTCAAAATAATGTTTGGTGACTCATGTTTCTGAATAATTGTAAATGTACATTGCTTTTTGTTAAGCTGAGTAAGTGGCAAAACAACAGTCACCAAGACTCAATAATTAATTCCTACACTTGGTATGATTTGTTTATTCCATTTCCAGTTCCAAACTTACCCTTCTAAAACTTAAAAATAAAGTTTAAGCAGGTAATCTTGTGTAGCATCAAAAGCTTAGGTTTAATGAAATGTAAATCATTAAAGTTAACAACAAAATTTTGTAGGAAGTGCTACTTATTTTTTAAACAATCATAGCTTGGATACTTCTACATATCATTAAAATTGAAAATAAATATTAACACCATTTATACTTTTTTATTCAAACCAATAATGTAAGAGAAATAAATGAGTTGGAAATTTAGTATTATAGTAATTTGTAAATATTGTTAAAGTTTAAATTTATTACATACATATTATATTAATTTAGATAAAAATTGTACGTATATTTCGTAATATAATTTGTAAAATATGTGAATTAATAAAATTTTCAAGAACTTTTTGTTTTATGTCGCTTTTTTATACTTGTATCATTTTTATTTCCTATAAATCATGACATTGTATTCCAGAAAATATATTTCTCTTCAACCCAGGTCATTAGATGTGCTAAGCAAAAGGTAAAACTGTTGATTGCCTCAATGTTATCATTAATTATTTGCATAAAAGTTCATAAAACTAGCTGAAATTTTATAAAGAATAAAATCATTGTCTTTATTCCCCGTCCCCTTTCTTTCGAATACTCTCAAATCTGATTCAATAAATGAAAAATAATTGATTTTTGTATCACATTTCCGCTCCACCATATCAAAAAAATTCCCTCCCTTGGCCTATAAATAAATTCAACTAAAAGTATTATTTATTTAAATAAAATTAACTTCTCGAATCCTGATCTCCGCTCTTTCATATTTAATTAAGCCATGGTTAAGGCTGGCATTATGGAGAATCCGGGTCTGCTTATTTTCTATCAACAAGTATTTAAATACAAAATGTCTCACAAAGAAGTTAGGCTTACTATATTTTTGGATTAATATGCCAGAGATATGAAAAAGTATAATCTTTCAACTTTTCAGTTATGTTTCTAGATACATAAATTGACTAAATAATTTCAAATGTTCATTAATTTTTTAAGCAAGTTTTTTATTTTATTTGCATCAACAGTTTTTATTTAATTATATATGTATTTTCAGAAATATCTTTTTTGAGAAAAAGGTGAATGAAAGTATTGACATTGAAAAAAGCTTACAATCCGAAAACCTAGAAATGTTCAAGATTTAAAGATCAGTGAAAACATTTTCAGTAAATATTCTTTTTTTAATTCTACATCTCTTCTCTGATTGAAATTATTATTTTTAATGATGGATGTTCAATTTTATTATTAGTTATTCGGATATTTGCCATCATTTGTGTGTTAAAATTAATACTCGATGTTTCGGAAATATGAATCAACTACTAAGTGTCTAAAAACTAAGGAAGCATAAGCCTAAGATGTATGAATGTTTCCGAAGTTAAATGAATAGGTATCTCTTCTTTAAAATTGTATAAACAAATATATTGATAATAAACGGCTGTATTCATATACACTTTCTAACCTCAAAGCAAATAATCTTATAACGTATTATAACATGCATTCGTTCTATAACTCATATTTAAAACAATCAATATCACAAGAAATTATGATTGATGTTGTAAACATAACCCTGAAAGTTGGAATGGAGCATACTGTCGATAGCTTGACAACAAGTGTGCGGACGTAGAACGAGTGAAATGACAATCGTTATTTTCCACGCTTGACGATTGCCAAACGCCTCTCTCATGCGTAGCATAGGCAATGACCCCTGTGCGGACTGCCTAACTTTAGGCCAGGGAGACAATAGCTCGAAAGGAACAGCTTGCTGTCTGTTTGAGATAAATAAAGCATAATTTTAATTTGTTCTCTTACCTTTCACTGAGATTACACAATGGGCTTTAAACGAAGTTGGAAGAATAAACCAAAATGACATTGTTGGGTAATCCGTCTAATAAAAAATCAAACAATATAAAACCGCGTAAGCGAATATATATAACTACGGAATATATAATACACATAATTGTTAAACTTGTAATTTTTCAAATTGATGGGCATTAAAAGTTTTCAAATCCAAATAACATAAAAACAGTCATATTCACAAAAAAAATACAGAGTATAATTTTTTTTAGCACTTTTTGTGTTTAATCCAAAATGACAAAAGAAATTTCTTTTGTATTTTAAAGAAATCAGACAAAAAATAACGGAGTAGCTCCATGAAACTTGGTAAAACTACATTGATTGAACACAAAAGGTGCTCAAGAAAGTTATTTTTTGTGGATACACCAGTTTTTAAGTAATTAGAATTTGAAAACTTGTAACTGCCGCCATTTTAAAAGGTTACAAGTTTAACATATTTTTTAAGAGTGTTCACAGAATATTAGTTTTTGAGAAGAAAACTGAAATCGAATTGGCAGTATTCAAAAAAATTTCTGCAAATCCACGACTTCTAATGTTGTTGAAACTTTAACTACAAAAATTAATTGTAAGTTCAATTTAAGACCATAATATTACATATGCAAGCAGACGTTTAAAATATCGCCTCCGGAGCGATTCCAAAAGTATGCATTCAGACGTCTGGATTTTGTTGTGCGTTGGCACTTTTGATAAGCAGGGAAGCTATTTTCCGTCCGTCCGTCTGCTGCAGCGTGCCTTGGCCTTAATGGGATGGACACTATCTATACAAGATAAAACATTGTCCGGACAGTGAAAATTGTACTGCCTACGCACTCAGTAGAATTTACAAGGTAGGCCTACAGACCTTCCGATAAATCAACATGAATTAATATTAGCATATATCGGGTGAAGAAGTTTACAGCAGGAATTGAAAAACATAGCTATGCATCAGCAACAAGACCCTCAATTATCAGAAACCTACTTTAATTTTAAAAATAACATCAATGGTCAATATCGAATGCGTAATAATATATTGTATAAAAGATTAAATCAAAATTGGTCTATTTTTATTATACCATGTTTTTACTGTATCATACCAGAAAACATTGTAACAAGATTCATATGGGAATGCCACTCATATTATCTGCACTGTGGTCCGAAAAAATGCTTCGACATCTTAAAAGAAAGTTTTAGGCTATATTTAAAAATATGGGATGAAGGATCCCCAGCATGATGTACGAAACTTTGTGTATGTGAAGGACAGTGCTCCGACAGTGATCAGTAATCACAAGTGAATTTACATTAACCATTTAGATATTATTGCATATGTCAGCAAGATATTATTTTATTTGGATATTATCGCTGACATTAGTGTATTTGATAATGTATAGGATATGGATTTTTGATATTTAATTAGAATGACATTGTACTGTACATTCTGTTGTTTCTCATTCTTGTACTAATTAATGTTTGAAATTTATCTTACAGTTATGCTTTATGTGTGCCTCATATCACCGATTTTAAAACGGAAATAAAAGTTTTATATCCCTAAAAAAAGCTAGAATTTATTTACATATACATAATAAACGGTACCAGGAACTTTCACATACTTTCTCACAAACATATTTAAATTATTAGACAGATTCACTGTGACTTCATAATTTAAGGTGGGGTAGGAGAGGTGATTTATTAAGTAGGAGATTAACTAATAAATATTATTATCTAGAGAGAAAACTATTCGATCGGTTTCAAACAAATTTGCACCAAACACGTCAATTAGGCCTGTATAGATGCAAGAAAAAAGGTTCTAACAACCCCCTTTATGGCCAAAAAACCCCCAAAAATCAGTTATTATTAGCTAAACTTTTAGAAAGATGTGGTTTTTTGCATTTGGTAGGGTACATTAAAGGCTACAAATAAGACAAATTTTATCAAAATCGTTAGAGCCGTTTTTTTATTAAAAAATAATAACTGATTTTTTTGCCATAAAGGGGGTTGTTTTTCAAAACCGTTTTTGTGCATCTATACAGGCCTACTTGACATGTCCTGGAGCAAATTTGTTCAGCAAATGTATGTGATAACATAGAAGTCATATATATCATTCGAAAGGTACTTTTCTGATGAACAAAAACGTATACGACACGTTTTCAGCTACACGTAACGGATTCCAAGTTATTAGCAAAATGTATAGAAAAAATCAAATTCAAAAATTTTAATAAAGTTACAAATATTTCTGATATTATGAAACAAACAATGATGATGTCACATATACCATTGGAAATCGCATTTTCTCATGATTAATAATCACTAACAATATAGGTTAATATCAAAATACAAACCGGAGTTAAATAGGGAAATGTAGAAGCGTGTCACCCAACTTTGGCGGCCATTACGTTGATCACGTCATCAACACCACTAGAGGGCCAGGAAAATTTGTGTCCAGGACTTTTTTACCCATGTACTATCTAAATCCAAAGGGGGGCCCATTGGTTGCCAGATGTGAAATATTTTTCAGCTATCCCACCCCAGTAATGTCGCTTCAGCCTAACACAAAAATAAACTGCTGATCTGAAAATATAAGCTATTTTATCTCAGTAGTGCATTCCCCAGCCCACTCTTATTGTGATAAAGAATATATCCTCCAGAACTATTTTAGGCTTCTCTAGGAGCCTGAATATTGACTGGGATTAATTTAGTAGGGAAGTCACACAAGATCTACTTGGATTGCAGTGATAGGAGCGAATACAAAGCCTCAGACCCCAATAAATAATAAGATAACGATTAATAATTCTAATACCAAGTAGGCCCAGTATAGTTTTTATACTCAATTTTTTTAGTAAACCTGCCAGTCATAACCGATTGAAAATCATTTAGTCCTTGGTTCTCTCACTAAATGAGACCTCCGACCAACTGGAGGCTTTTTTCACACTTTAAGATATCATAGAGAAAGCTTTAAGGGTGACGGAATTCAAGTAGCATTCACATAATTTATTTTTACTTCTATGCCACCACGTATTTTGGTAGTGCCAAGCATGTGTTTACCAATTTAAGAACATTTTAGAAATTGAGTAAATAGAAATTTCAAAAGTGTAAGGATGTATTCAAATTTAACTAATGATTCTTTAGGCTATTTATTTGGACCTAATAAGATTTTGGTAATACAAATAATAGATGTTCAATGACTACTGTGGTGAATTTAAACAATTAGAAACACCGAAGCCCCAACCACAAGTTAACTAACTTAACCAGCTTAAGTAACTTGTGGTTGGGGCTTCAGTGTTTCTAATTGAATAAAAATAATAAAAAACGGGTTTTTAATTCAAATAAATGTTGTAATATAACATAACTAGTTCTAAGAAAAACTATAAATATAACAAATATAAATGAATTATTATTTTGTTCTTTGAGTTTATATTAAAATCTGCAGTATAAAATTTTTTTAAGTGCACAGTAAATGCAGAGCTGAATTTATACAATTATTAAAAAAAAAGCCATTAAAACATACAAATTTTTATTTAATATGATTAACAAATGCAGAATAACCTACTTATGATTAATAATTTTTTTAAAATATTACATACAAAAAATACATACAGTTATTTAAATTTAATATATATATATATATAAACAAACAAAAGTGCACAATTTTTGTAGAAAAAAATTGTTCCAAGGAATAAACCTAAATGTCATTCCCACTACAACTGGGATAAAAACCCCATCACATTATGGATGATATTTACACATTATAAATTAACAAGACATATACACAGCTTCTCCGACATATTGCCTTTAATCTTGATGTTGAAGAAGAACGCAAAATAATTGAATTGCTAGTTGAAAAAAAATCTTGGAATAATATTCACTAGAGGTTTAGAGGTAAACACCAATTAATTAGGCATGTTCAAACTCATAAGATTTTTTAACAATCTGCCTATTCTTTTATTTATAAAATATTACTTATTAAAATCCCTTATAATATTTTTTTATAATTTTTATATACACTAGATTTTCTTTTAATTAAACCTATATTTTATGACACATTGTTTTATATTTCTGTTACTGTTGTACCAAATGTAATACTGTACATATACATTTACTTTTATTACATGAATAGAAGCACTGCAATCCCCCCCTTCTGAAGCCAAACAACGGAATCGTTCATGTAGAGAAGCCACTAAGTTTGTAGCGACAGGCAATGCAAATGACTTAATATACAAAGTGACCTGATTTTCTTTTGTTTTAGTTTGGCATAACAGCTATCATTTAAGATGACAAATTGAATTAAGGACTTTAAATTGCAATTTTGGCATATTCACATAAGGTTAATATTTATTTGTACTTTATAAAATTGCATACTTTAAATTCATTATAAAAATAAAATATTAAATACAGTAGTGTTTGAATGGTGACCATTAATTGAGGCAATTAAATTATATTTACAGAATTTGAAAAAATGTCTTCCAATTATTGTGTCAATTTAAATTTAATAAAAAACGTAAATTAACTTAAATGGTTTGAACTAATAAAAACCAGTTTGGTATTCATTTTTGTCTATATCGGCATGGCTTAACTAAATATTAGTTAATGTCCAAAATTTCTGAAAGATTAAAACTGATTTTCTAATACAGTCCAATAGGCTTGACCAATATTTCTTACTATCATTCAATTAAAACAAGTGTTGATATAGAGTAAAGGTAGATTAGGATTATGTTATAATTTATCTTATATTTCATACCAAAAGACTGTACATAATATTCATACAATTTCTTTTTTATGGTAATTTCATAACTTCTTAACAAACATATTATGGTATGATTTCTTTGGTTTTGTAAACATTAACTTAAATATTTAATAGCTGTTTCAATGGAAAAAGAAAAGTCCACAAGCTCAGTCTTATGACATGCATTACAGAAATCAGAATAAATAACGCTTAAATTTTACAAAAAAAAAAAGAAAAGTTAAACACTGAATTTATAATAATAAACTGAAAAATATTTATTAAAAGCTATTATTTTTCAGTTTATTTGGGGTGGTTAATGTACCAAACTTTGGGGTAGGCGACACTGTGTTTAATTTTTATTAAATGTGTTTTACAAGAATTATTAATCCTTAACTAGCTGCCAGTAATTTGATATACATTTGTTATTTAACTTGATGGCAGGAATGTGCAATTTGTTACATTTTTCTATACTAATCCCACGATTTAATATTATCTTATTAAAACAAATTCTTTCATCTGTAAGGAATTGGTAATGATGAAATTATTTTTTGTTGTTTAATATGAAATTAAATCTTTCTAAGAACCAAAATGGAAACATGGTTAAGTTTAACAGGACCAACAAACTAAAAAAATATTGATTTTTCTTTATGATGTTTGTTTGCTTTGTGCCTACAATGTAATTTAAAGTCTTTAGGGTAAAATTACATTTCATATCAAGGTTTACAGCAAGTCCTAGAAATAAAGAACTGGAGGAAACAAGAATTACATTCTTTTACCCCACAAAACAAAAATGATTACAGTATTATTTATTTGGGAAAATAGCAGTAGCGAAATAAATTAAATAGTCAATACTTATTTCGACTGACCTAATCTTTTAACCATGACCTGTATTTTCAGTTAAATAAAATAATAAATCGGTGGTTTATTTATAAATATAACTTGTTCAAAAATTTTATGTCAATATTAAAGAATGTATGTGTACTTAAAAAATAACTTGTATTTAACTTTTTTCTTTTTTACAAACTCGGCAATGTAACTAACATATTAATGTTTCAAAATTGATTCAGTTAGGCCTATAGTAAAATGAAAATTGAATTAGGACAGTACCAATAAATGGAATCCAAGAAAACTTGACAACTCCATTCAAGCAAGGCAATCAAAGTTCTTACCCATGAACGGCAAAATAGTACAGTGACAATGATTCGAGATAATAAAAGTGTCTCTAAAATTTCTAGATAAAAAAGTGACAGCACAAAAGAATATTTATCGTGAATAGGAAAGTCGTAATATTTATCTACAAGTAAATACAATACTATGAGAAGTTTTACTTAAATAATATAACATAAAAGGCATAACCTTATTTTAAATTTGATTTACATTAAAAATCTAAGCCCATTTTATCTATATCACAGAATATAGGCTAATTAATAATCACTGCCAGAAAAGGAATGAAAAGTTTCATTACAGATGTTTTTTCTTGATACTATTTTGCAATAATTATTTAAAAAAAGATCAGCATAATTTCGCTAATTATATTTTTTAAATAATAAAGAACAGAAAAAAAATTTCCCTTCCTTTTTTGTTTTAATTTTCTTTTAACAGTTGAATAAGTAAAGTTTTTTAATGGAATGTATTTTTTTTTTATATGTATTTCTACGAAGAAAAATTATATTTTGAAAACAGTTAATAAATAATAGTTTTTGTAAACACAGGTAAAACTGTAAGTTTTTTATTTGTAAAAAGGCACTGAAGATTGCTCAAATAAAAGCATAATAAATTTACAAATCCGAATAGTAAATTTTAAAAACAGACTGAAAGCAAAATACAAACTGCAAATATTATTTTGTTATAAATATACCAAATTCTTATATTCTATATTTATAAGATAAATTGAAAGTTCTGGGATGTAATTGATAACAAATTTATTTAGGCTCAAACATTTTATAAACTAAAATTGTAATGCTCATCTCCAAATTGTTTTGGTATTTTATAAAAAAAGTTAAATTTTCATTTTTTATATAACCAAATTACATATATTTACAACTGAATTATAAAAGCCAATGTTGAGACCAATCATACTAAAATCAGTATTTTATTAATATACAAATTTACAGTAAACACAAAGATATGTACAATTTTTAAGGAAGAGATTTTCTTGGTATTTTTATATTAAGCCTAATGTACAGATATCAGCGTGAACCCTGGCACTTGGCCTAGCCCTGGTGCCATGGGCCGGGGGGTGTGGGGAAAGGGCGTAAGTGGAGGAAAAAACACATTTTCCCACACTGCTTCCTAATGCGACTCATCCTTCAAACGAACTAGTGGATGTTTACCTCACCCTTAACACGTTCACTACTACGCAACGTATTTCCTATGCTAGGAGCTGACCTTTTATTTTTTATATTTACAGAATAAATGATTTTTGAACCTTTCTACGTAATAATCACTAATATTTCAAAGCGGACACACATGTGCGTCCATAGTACATAGGCTTAAAATTGGCACGTAATGAAATGTGTATTGAAAATTATCCCAATATGGAGGTTGGCGTGCGAAGCACGCAATGCTTTGTCTATTGAAAATACTCCCATTATGCGGGGGTTGGCGTGCAATGCACTGTGCGTCGGCCGCGTCTCATAGTATTCAGTGTCAAGCTCACATGCGCGTCCTTAGCAGTGAACGTGTTAAACAAAGATGTACTGGGTACTGATGTTTTTAGTCAGGTTAGTAGCGGTTTGCTCAAGTGCCGGCATCCGTGCCGGTATCTGTAATGGTGATGGTAACTTAGTACATCTCAAATTTTCTCCACATATGACAGTACTAGTCATAAAAGTTTTATATGGTACATATATAAACTATACTTTATTACTGCTGATAGTTTGAGCAGAGAAGGAAAGATATAAAAAATCAAATAATATTTCTTAATTTAAACATGTTAACTATTGGTCAAACTAATATGGACTGAGCACTATGCTAAACCACACACTTGATTCAAAAGACAAAGGTATGATATTATTAAAGTTATGAATAAATAACCTTAGTTTTTCATTGCTTATCATACAAATAATGCTTTAATATACATTGTTATGTATATGTTTAACCCTACATTGAATTGTACCACAGTAGTAAAAACATGCATTATAAAACATTTTATAAAAGCTTTGAAACCTTAGTAATAAAAATTGATGCTTATATTTGAAAATTTCATATTTCCTCGCAATAAGATACAGGAAATTAATGTGTAATGTTTGTTTTGAAATATAACATTTTGCAATAAGTTAAAAAAAGATATATATTTGCAAACAGTTGTTTTTAATGTTGTGATTTAATATAATTTTTACAAAAAATATAAGTAATTATAATTTAATACAGATTTTTTTTCTTTTATAATAAACTGATATAACCAACCATTCTAAGCCTCTAACAACTTAGTACCTACTTTTCACCCTTGAAAATTATAAAATATTTGGTTACAGATGAATAGGCCTATAAATATAAGTTTACAATCAATTGATTTTAGAATTTTTTTCTTCTAAAGAAATCACAATATTGGAAGTCTATAATAGTAACCTTAATAATAAATCATAATAATAACACTACAAAGCTAACCTTAAAAAATGTCACTCATAATTCCAGGCATCCGTAATTCAAAATATTTAACAATCCATTGTCAAATGCACCAGATTTATAGAAATTATCTCTTTAGAGTTCCAAAAATTTAATATAAAAATAGAGCCAGCAATAGTCCGAAACAGATCGTGTAGAGATGCTATAGAAGCTTCTCTGTAACTGAACTTGTGGTCGCTGAGCTCACGGTGGAAGTAGGGTTTAGATCGTCACCGTTGCTCAGTAATTGTCAGTTAAGTAATTCTACTGAAACAAATTGTTTCAACCGTTCAAGGTACTGACTATACAACTCCACATCGTTATGTCCCGCACCCTGCAACATCAAAAGCATGTTTGAAAATGTTTAAACCATAAAACAAAGTTCAATTTTATGTATATAACAAAGCAGTGTTTCATATTAACATGTTAATCGATAAATTAGCATAAATCTCACATTTTGTTATCAAGTAATCAACGTTAAGTCCTTTAAAATTTTTTAAACTTTAAATTTGTTGTCATTTAGATGCAAACGGGACTTTTTTAAACACTGCTATATTAAAAAACATAATTTGCAGTAAAACCGCAAAAGAACTTTTTCTGATACTATCTCGAAGTTAACATCAATAAGTGGGTAAAGGGCAGTAAGTTATGGATAAACCTAATTGGATTGAAAAAGAATATCCTGTTAGCTTGTTGCCCAACTTACTCTGCAACAAACAAAAAAACCTGCGTTTAAGGGTTTATTGAAGAGCATATATAAAATGTGAACAAAAAAATTTTCTTCTGATAAGCTGACATTTTAAAGGCATAAAATAGGCTATCTTTAAACCTAACCAATATTCAGAAAATTGGTTTTACACAATTTGAAAAAACAACAAAAATTAAATTAAGTAAGGAAACCTGAAGTGATTATATTTTTATGCTCATTCTTGATTTTCCTCTTTGATTTAAACATTTTTTAACTTTCATCTGTAGTATGTTATAAACCACAATTAATTTATTAAACATTTTGGACAGCAGATCTTCTTACAACTATCGAAGAAGTATAGTATATTATATAGAGAAGATTATTAGGAAATTTCATATATTGATTATAATCACAGATGAACTATTGCAGTGACTCTTATGGTGAAACCTAAGGTCGGGAGTAGTAAATGAGCACTGATCAAGGTCCCCAGAACACGTTTTGGAGTGTCATTACAAATTTGATATATAAATGGAGGTGTAAAAAAATTCTACTTGTACATTTCGTACATGAGGCAGCTATTCATCGTCTTCAAGAGTATACCAATTTCCTGAATAGTTGGTTGAAACCCTAAAACATATAACCTTAATTTTGGAAATTTGCTCAACTTACATCAGCGGTTCAGCTGCATGGTAGTATAATAGTATATTTGTTACGATTTAAAAATCTACTTATCTAATTGAGATTGAACTTTTATTAACGTGATTTCTGTGTGACATATTATCATTATCCTTTTCAAAATAGAACTAGGAAAGGATTGAAAAAGTCTACCACTTTGGCTTCTCTGGCTAACCATAATTTTTTAAATATCGAGAGGAAATGTTGACAAATATTAGCTATCCTATTTAAAGAATAGATAAAAGACTGCGATCATAAATCTGTTTTGATTTTCTTGTAATAAAAGGTTTTACTTTACTATAGAAACATCAACAGAGTTAAACCAAGTCAGCCGACAACTTGTGATCAGAGTGGCTTTCCCTATACTGTATGCATGCAGGGCAGTGAAGCTGGTAGAGTCCGCCATTAGCGGCCAAAACTCGGCAAGACCGCTGCTGCTCTTGGCTCTCACGAGCAATCGACACCGCTTAACTTATCACGTCATTTATACCTCTAAACATCGTTAAAAAATTATGAAACTTCACAGTTAAAAGGATGAAACCTTGCTGAAGGCAACAGTGTGCTTTAATTAAATGTAAAAAACTTAACATTGTCGAATCAAAAGAACATTAAATTTTCAACATATGAGGAAAAATTTTGTTATTAGGTAACAGAAAAAAATATCTGATGAGATATGGTGCCAAAGAGTTTATTGTTTCATATCTGAAATCCATTTTCACCTGCCGTTAGTACTTACTTAGCAATCGTTGATTATTTAATTGCACGCTGTAGCTGGCTCTTCGTGCACTTTAACCTGCTATTATTTATTGCAAAGAGTGATTTTGTTAGTTTAAAATATATGTTATGTAAAGGTTTTTTTATTATTTTTGCATAAATAGTTTTGTTAGTTTATAATTTTTGACAACCACGAGTTCACGGCAGTGAGTGAACCGGACTGTGCGTGGCACTGGCCAAGATCAGCGGAGTAGCTGCCATCTTGAGTGGCCAGCCGGTGAGACCCCAGTGCCTACTCTATATAACTCTGTCCTCTCTGCTTGTGATGGGGCTATTTTTTGATAGTACTTGAGGAAAAAAATAAAAGTCTAAACTAAAAAGTAGCGTATTTTTTAAAATATTTTTTTTGGGCATGAATGTTAAACAAGGTATCTAATATTGCTTTCATTTATTTCTGTAGTCTAGGATAGTTTAGTTATTATTTGTAACGATTTAACTAAAACGACTCATCCCAATGAGGTTAAAACTTTTAATTATGTGTTAAACATTGTCTTCTAAGTTATGGGCTATGGTACAGTGAAACCATAAATTAAAATTTTTACTTTAAACAGAAAAAATATGGAAGGTAAAAACATCTTCACTCTAGCAATGAAATTGCAGTAAAACACTCCTCAATATTTTAGCTGTAAACCATATAACACATTATGTGTGCTACTTACAAATTAATTAACCGATCTATATTTTGAAAGTAGTACAACTACAAAAATTCAACCTACTAAGGGCATAAAAATTACCAATGTAAACTTTAAGTATACAACTTGTCATAAATTTGATAGAGTAAATAAGTAAGATTTCTTTCAGCCCACGCATACGATCACAATCGGTTGAACATTGTTGTAGAATAAAAAGATATAAATAAGTTGATTCCTTATAGCAATAAAATGAAATGTTATGAACTAACACATTATATGCTGCTTCTTAGTTTAAATTTCTAGACTGTTTTGTTAAATTCGTAAAAAAGTTTACAATCAATAATTTTTTATATATTTGTATTTTTTCTTCTAAATAATTTTAAATTCTGCCAAGCTGGATGAAAAAAAATTGTAACTAATCCATTTTAAAATATATTTTTTACCTAATAATATTAACTTTTGAAAAAGATTTTGTAATAAATCAAAATATTTAAGACTATTTCAATCGTTCTACAGACATTTCCTTTTTAATAATGTAAATAATTTTCTAATATGCAGATTCTTTGTAAATTATAAAAAATACTTTACACAATAAACAAAATTAGCAGCCATCACAATGCAATCATATTACTAAAAGTGAAACAATAAAAAGAAAGATAAGAAATACAGTAAGACATTAAGCCTCAGTGGGTATGTAATCACTAGTCTGATGTTGCAGAATATTTACAATTAGTGTAATTATGCAGGAAATGTACTGCTCATATAATTAGGAAATTACTGCTCAACAGTTTTCTAACAAAATTTAAAATACTTTTTTTAGCCAGGTTATTTCATTACTTTAAAAACTTAATATTTTAAAATAGGTTTATTTATGATTAGGCTATTAATTTTTTTAACATTTTAATAAAATAGAACTGTAAACAATAAAACAAAGTAACTATAGTAACAAATATTCAGACAGATCATGTTTATTAAACTTCTGCTTCCTTCAATAATTATAGAAAGCCAATTAAAACATTAAGAACATTCTTATGATAATCATTATGCACATTTTTATTAAAGCAAGAGAAATAAAGTGATTTAAGTATCTCGTTCTGGTATAGTATTAAAAGATTAGTGGAAAGGTATAGAATAAAAGTCAAAAGTAAACAAAGCCTAAATTAGGTTAACCTAATTATTAGACATCAACAAACTAGCAGGAACCCTTTTAAATAATAGTTAAACTTTTGGAATTTTCGATTAACTCAAAACAAATTATCATTGAACATTTACAAATTATAATAACCATTAAATTAATTAAACTACTGTGTCAAAATTTAATATATGTTTAACCTAGTTATGGAACTAACTTAACACTATTCTTATTAGTAAAAACTATCATAAAATTGAATAAATAATAAAGAAGAACTAAAGGAATTGTATTTTTATTAAATCAACTAAATAACAATGAGAGAAACCTAAGATAACGATTTAAATGCTCAACAGTGAAATGTAAACAAATAAATGGTACGATTTGAATTTAGTTATTAACCCTCCAACTGCTGATTATCGCTATCGCGATAGGTTTGGGTGTGTTTACAGCGCTATTATCGCGATTGTGATAGCATTAAACACGGCTTACTAAATCTGCCACAAAATCGTCAAATATCAGCTGAATGACACAAATCTTAGATAGTTCTACTCATAATGAAGTAATCTATCAAATATAGACAGATGAAACTTCATTTCTTAAAGTGTTGTTTATTTTTAGTGTTTTTTTATTTTTAGTGAACATGTGTTTTTCAATAAAAATCCTGTTTTGTACATAGCGCAACATGATAGTTTTTCATAATTTCTGTGTCCCTGAATAAAATTAAGTGCCAAAAATGAACATTTCTTGTTTTATTACAATATTTGGCACATTTTACTAATAAGGAAAAATAATGTATCTCTTTATGGAATAGAGCTGTAAGGTCACTAAGTAAGTTTTTATATTTTCGAAAGAAAAAATTGTTACATAAACATGGAAAAGACATCAAGACATCAGCTGATAAGGAATAAGTTCATTTTTTATATTTTTTTATTATTCTATGCTTATTTCTCTAAACACTGATACATAATACAGCATGGTTTGTGTTTGAATTACTTATGTAAAAAAAAAACCTTATGTCTATGTCTGTGACCCCTAATTTGGCTTAGCACTAGGAAAAAAATTATCAGTAGTTGGAGCGTTAAACAACAGCGGCGGCCATTTTAGTCATATGACTCTATCTTTTACGAAAGTACAAGAATGTTTTGGTGTAAGTGTTAAACTTTAAATTTAAAAGATAAACATTTCCGACAGCATATATTTAATCAAATAAATGCAAAATTACAATTATTACGATACATTATCAGCAATTGTTTAAAGACTTATTAGTATAATTCAAATTATTCAATTCAAAATATAAACTTACTTCAGCAAAAGGGAAAACTAGATCGAACAGAAAATGATTTTCAGGCAGTGCTATTAATTGTCTGAATTTTCCGCCGTCCTTTGGAACACTCCTACAGATAGTTCATTAGCGGTAACACGTACATTTTTTATTGTAAAAGTTTAAGAGGTAAAATTTTATTATATATACCACCAAGAAAATAATTCTAAATATACTATTAGAAGACGATTAAATCCAGAAACAGGAAAGTATTTCATACGATGAAATATATTTGGTATACAAAACTAACACTAATCAAAAATTGAATTCAATCTTACAGCCAGTTGAGATATTATCCATGTACAAATTACTAATTTCCATTTAAAGAAAAACATCTACTTTTTTAATTGAAAAAAACTCTGTTTAAACTATGAACTTTGAAATTAATATTGATTAAAACTATTAAATTAAATTACTTCAACTTTTTGGACTTCAGGATTAAGATTGTTAGCCTAGATAATATTTATTTGCTACTAATTAAGCCTAAACATATATTTACAAACTATTAGACCAGAATCAAATATCCAGAGAAAGAGATTATAGTTAATCGTGCTCAAAAATTCAAAAACAAGTTGTAATTTAAAATATTTCACCTATTTACATCATAATGTTTAAGAAATACATAAATTTGTATAATGTAAAACACAATCTACCTAGTTATTTTTACTATTAATATACATGTTTGTTATAATATAAATAAAATACTAGATTATACGCTGTTAACAAAGATGAATCTGTTAAATTTCTTAAAAATA
Organism: Philaenus spumarius; assembly: GCA_018207615.1. NCBI lineage: Eukaryota > Metazoa > Arthropoda > Insecta > Hemiptera > Aphrophoridae > Philaenus > Philaenus spumarius. The sequence goes on along the minus strand of JAGFPH010000013.1, from coordinate 910,466 downwards.
CATTAGTTACATCCTTATAAAATTTTTACAGGTCAAAGCTTGTACTTAGAGCAGTACAAAATTCTTTGGATTGAACATTTACTATTCACAATTTTATTTTAAATATTTTTTTAGAAACATACGTCATAGAGAAATGCCAGCATCAAAAAAAAATTACTGTGTACTCATTTATATTTAGTTCAAGCAAAAATTTACAAATTACAACTTTCTCACAGAGTTTAATTGTAATTTGTGTTGTATAAATTGTATAAAAATTTATTAAACTATTTATACTAACGACCGTTGGTTCTTGGTGAAATTCCATTATAAATAAATAAATGAAAACTTTTTGTAATGTTTCACAAACTTTATTGAGCCGTGCCGACCTAGGTTTCGCCAGCTACGGCATTATCGAAGGCAACTTAAAGACTAAAGGAACAAGAAAAAATCCATCACACAGCAGTTGGGTACAGGTAGGCCAAAATACCGTTAGGTTAGGGATGGGGGAGGAATCGAACTGGTCAATAACAACGGTTGTAGAAGTGGCGAATTGCTTAAATCTATTTGTTCGTTTAAAACTAAACTTACGTCCTTATTAATTAACCTCTTAATTTCTAACATTTCCAAAGCATCTAACTTATTACCCTTACAATTAACATGAAGTACATCAAAATCTGTATTTAAATTAAACTCTAAAATGTCAAAACATTTAAAAACACATCATGACATTTTAGACTTTAATTTAAATACAGATTTTGATGTACTTCATGATAATTGTAAGGGTAATAAGTTAGATGCTTTGGAAATGTTAGAAATTAAGAGGTTAATTAATAAGGACGTAAGTTTAGTTTTAAACGAACAAATAGATTTAAGCAATTCGCCACTTTTACAACCGTTGTTATTGACCAGTTCGATTCCTCCCCCATCCCTAACCTAACGGTATTTTGGCCTACCTGTACCCAACTGCTGTGTGTTGGATTTTTTCTTGTTCCTTTAGTCTTTAAGTTGCCTTCGATAATGCCATAGCTGGCGAAACCTAGGTTGGCACGGCTCAATAAAGTTTGTGAAACATTAAAAAAAGTTTTCATTTATTTATTTAAAAATTTATTAGTTACAAAAGAGAAGAATTTAATTTATTCAATTACCATTTAAAAAAACTTTTAGAGTTTATTTTAGATCAAATAAAATTAAATAAAAAAACCATGTTATGAACCAAGGACGGATCACAGAGTACAATGTATCGTAATGTAGAATTTGAAAAATTAGAGTGTTTCATATACTATACAGGGGTAATTATTTCTCGATGTTTATTACAACAGTACAATAAGTACATTTTAATCAGTTTGACAATGCCCGATGAAGGGGAAAATCACCAGAAATTAATATGTGAAAAATGGGTCTCTGAACAGTATTTTAATTAAATAAAGTAGGTATTTATAGAATGTAGCTTGTACAGAAGGTCAAAACACTAATTCAACCATGTTGCTATTGACTTTTCATCATAGAAATATGATTACAAAAAGGTTAATTACTCCGTCAATATATAATTCTGCACTTAGTCATGTAAAAACACAAAATCAGCCATGTTACTATTGACTTTTCATCATAGACTTCCGATTTGCAATGCTGTTCCAGACACAAAATATGATTACAAAAAAGTTAATTAGTCCGTTAATATATAATTATGCGCTTAGTCATGTCCAAACACAAAATCAGCCATGTTACTATTGACTTTTCATCATAGACTTCCGATTTGCAATGCTGTTCCAGACACAAAATATGATTACAAAAAAGGTTATTCACATTTATCACCGATATATGACAGGGATGAATTTACTTCAGAAATGATTTACATTTGAAACTTAATTTAACGAATCTATCCTGTGGGGTCATTAGTGGAGGCGCCAGTGACAAATATGGGGTAACTAGATTTTATGAATATCTTAATATTCAGGAAAAATATTTATTACAAAATACAAACTTTTTTTGTTGATATTATTAAATAAAGCTTCTTCAAACGATACTCCGTACAACAGTATCATAAACTGCCGCACCCCAAAATTTACAGTAAAATATTTTGAGTCCTGATTATTGGAATATGTGCAGATAAATATATTTCATAACTCTAACAAATTGTATTGTGATACCATTATTCGAACCAGAGAAAATCAACTGTATCAGATATTCAACCTATTGAAAACTGAAATGTTAACTTTGTAAAGTTAGGGGACTATTATAATAAATATAATAGAGTAAATTAAGTCTTTGGAGTCTAAAAACTGAATCTGACTAAATAAAATTATTGATCAAATTTATTGTTCGCAAAAAATTGAGTAGCCTACTGCATCCACATTTACTGAATTATGAAAATCAATATTTTTGAAATTGACGATTTACCAAGATTATTTTATTGAAGTTGGATTTATTTAAGATTGGCATAGAACTAACTTAAGTTTTTGATGTTCATTTTAAAAAGAATTGAGGCAGTGACATTCAATAAAATAAAACAATAAATTTTCTTTGTTTACAAGAATTACCCTTAAAATCTAACCCAGATACTTGTCGATAACAACAAATTTAAACCTTTTATATTATGTTTTCTTTAGAAGCAACGTCTTTGTACCAAAAATTTCTTAAAATATCTTAAAACGATTTTATACGTAATCTAATATTGTTACAAATCAATATTTTTCAAAAATAATTTATGCCTTTCCTTAAACACAAACTAAGAAATTTTTTTAAATGACTTACCTCGACCCAAAGTGGTTCAACAGCTCGAGGGCATCGTTCATATATTGCTAGCCCATGAGAGAAATCTATAACTTCATCTTCCGTTCCATGGATAACTAACACTGGAGATGTTACTTTTGGCACCTTATCAATACTGCAATCGCACAAAATTATAAAATAAGAATATGGACTTTTTCTAGAGATAAAATTTGTGTATGTATGATTTTTATTTAAAATAGTTAAACTTATATTACGTTTAGGTTCGGAAGAGCGTTGTACCTCTGAATACCTTTTAGTAGATAAACCCCGACAGCCACCTTTCGGTTCATTGGTCACCTAGTGGAAACCTGTACTTGTGAGATTAGATTTTCAATTTGTCAAAATATCGCAATCATCTAATGTTTTTGAAATAAACTTAAAAAACTAATTGAAACAAAATGTAATTATTATCAAAAAAATATGAAATGTCAATTTTATTTCATGGGGATATTTATAAGAGCACTTGAGTTTTTTTGGTTTTAGGTTAAAACCCTATTGACACCTATTTCTGAAGATCTATTTACCAGGCCGATTTTAGTGCGGTTTGTTTTAAATGAAAGATAATGTTATCATTAATATAAAAAAAAACTTTGAAATGTAATTTTATTTCATGGGTATATTTATAAGGACACTTTTGGGGTTTTTTTGGTTTTAGGTTAAAACCCTATTGATACCTATTTCTGGAGATCTACTGGGTCGATTTTAGTGCTGTTTGTTTTAAATGACAGAAAATGTTGTTATTATTATCGAAACATTATGAAATGGCAATTTTATTTCATGAGTAGGCCTACATTTTTTATAAGGGCAATTTTTTGGATTTAGGTTAAAACCCTATTGATACCTATTTCTGGAGATCTACTTGGCCGATTTTAGCGCTTTTTGTTTTAAATGAAAGAAAATGTCATTATTATCAAAAAATTATGAAATGTCAACTTTATTTCATAGGTATATTTATAAAAAAATTTCGGTTTTGTTATAAGTTATCATTATTATCAGAAAATTATGAAATGTCAATTTTATTTCATGAGTATTTTATACGGGCACTTTTTGAGTTTACTTTTGGTTTTAGGTTTAAATCCTATTGATTCCTATTTCTGGAGATCTACCTGGTCGATGTTGGTGCGATTTGAATTAAATGAAAGAAAATGTTGCCATTATTAGGCCTATAATAAAATTATGAAATGTTGTTTTTATTTCATGGGCATATTTTATAAAGGCAATTTTTGAGTTTTTTTGGTTGTAGTTTAAAACCTTATTGATACACCTATTTCTGGAGATCAACCTGGTCGATGGTGCGGTTTGATTTAGGGCCTAAATGAAAGAAAATGTAGTCATTATTATAAACAAATTAAGAAATGTAATTTTTATTTCATCGGCATATTTATAAGGGAACTTTTAGATTTTTTGGTTTGTTTTAGGTTAAAACCCTATTGATAAATATATCTGGAGATCTGCGTGACCGATTTTCGTGCTGTTGGTTTTATATCAAATAAAATGTAATTACTATTAAAAAATTATGAAATGTAATGTTTTTATCAGTAGCCTATATTTATAAGGGCACTTTTGAGTTTTTTTCGTTTTATGTTAAAACACTATTGATACCTATTACTGAAGATATGCCGGACCGATATTAGTGCGCTTTGTTTTAAATGAAAGAAAATGTAGTCATTATTAAAAACAAATTAACCCTTTGCGCTCAGTAACCATTACTATAAATTGAGCGCACAGATCGGGTGGCCAGCACTTCTGGCCGCAGCCATTTACGCCTCAAGTCAGAATTAATTACTTGCGTAGGCGCTCATAGCTCGGATGGCCAGCAGTGCTGGCCAACATGAAATTACTCGAACACTTGGGAGGCCACTAGTGCTGGCCACAAAAATTAACAGCATTTAAAGATATATTTTTTTAATTGCAGCTATACTCATATAGGTACAATGTATGGTATGTGCTACAACCTATGAAGTGGAATAAACATCTTTTTAAATAAACATATAATTGTAAAAAGAGCACCAAATAAAGATCAAGTGTTTCTGCTTGAGCATTGATGCCATGAGGTTTTGTTGGCTCAATTGAGTTCTATTGATTAGTTATAATATTAGTTAAATAGATTGTGGTTTTGTAATTGGTGTAAATATATTGTTAAAGAATTGAAGTTGGTTGCATAAGTGTATATATTATTATACAATTTTAAACTTTAAAAACTAAAAAACTAATTTGTAACTCACACTGTAGCATCAGTTCATGCAATTTTGTTTTCAATTTATAATAAACGTAGATTAAAATTTGTTTTAAGTATAAAAACTGCAAATATATGTTTCAGTTCATTTATTAAAACTATATAGTTTAGTAGAAATAAAATACGGTTGAGAAACAATTTTTGTTTGTCATTCTTTCATCCTATGTACAAATTGTGGTGAATGGTCTAAAATGAATTCCGAGCTATTGCAACAGAACAGTTAATATGGCTGCCGTCCTAGTCAGGAAAGTTATGTGGCCAGCAATGCTTTATTTTATCGAGATACCTATTTATAAGGACACTTTTATATTTCTGGTGATCAACTTCGTCAATGTTGGTGCAGTTTGATTTAAAAGAAATTAAATATTGTCAAATTATTATCAAAAAATTATAAATGTTGTTTATATTTCATGGGTATATTTATAAGGAAACTTTTAGATTTTTTGGTTTTAGGTTAAACCCCTATTGATACCTATTACCTATTGCAGATCTACCTGGTTGATTTTAATGCACTTTGTTTTAAATGAAAGGAAATGTTGTCTTAAATATCAAAAAATTATTAAATGTCATTTATAATATTTAAAATATTCTCTCTTATATAATATAGCCTTTGTTTCAACGACAAAGTCACATTATCTTCAGTGACATTTGAGCTACAAATAAATTACCATTAGACCTAAACATATTTTTGTGAGAATTGTGTTCTGTGTGTTTATATTTTTTTAAATATTGCATTACATAAGTTTTGATTTTTTAAAGTTTATACGTCAATAAATTAAATCTCAAATTATATTTCTGTTACCTAATAATATGGAAAAAACTTTTTAATATTAATCTGAAATGTGTTCAGTAGCAAAGCAAGGATATATAGGCCTAGCCTACCACCGTTTTAAAAAATATATGAAGTGTATGAGAATAAAATGTAACTTATTTTTGTTTTAAATTACATATTATGTTACATCTACATTTTTTATGAACTTTTAACAGCAGATACAAATATATAGGTCTCCCCATGTATAGGTTTAATAGAAATGGTGATAAACATTTTGATCAGACATTTGAACCTAAGTGGCTACAGATCTTGTTATTTAAAAAAATATAATAAATCAAAAATAACATTTTATAGTCGTAATAAAACAAATATAAATAGAAGATAAAGACTAATGAAGTGGCTCAAGTTTAGTTAACTCTATAAGCCATAAAAAGAGAAACTAGGATGCCTCCAATTATCTCTTCCAATTCACAGCAATTAGTATGAGTGTGTTTTATCTCTCTGTCTTAATCCACAATTTAAATAATTTAACTGTTTGAAAAAACATCAATGCTGAAGTATGAAAGATTTTTCTATCACCTAAAAACATAGGATTATTCATTTTCTATATCTATACTAAAATTATAAAGAGGTAAAGTTTGTTTTTTTGTTTGTTTGTATGTAAGGGGTAATCTCTGGAACTACTGAACCGATTGAAAAAATAGAAAATAATCTATATATTAATTTGAAAAGGTTTTTTGTAATCCGAGTGAGATCTTGAGTTCTATTGGGCCGATTGACATGCGATTTGTGTTAAATGAAAGGTAATTAGCTCTATATTTGCCCATTTTACTTGGATTTTAGTAATTACATCACTAAATTTTCAAAAAACGGAAATTAAAATCTCTTATGGCAATTTA
>JAGFPH010000013.1:839108-894346 GCA_018207615.1 Philaenus spumarius | reverse complement strand
TATAGGATAATATAATAATAATAGTATTAAATATTACCTGTTACTGTCCGTCGTTTTGACTTATTTGTTAGACGTAGTTGTTACTTATGATACGTTTCGGAAATGCAATCCCATTGTCATGTTAATAAATTATGTATGCCTAGGTACTAAACAACATTATAACTTAAGACAAAAAGGGCGCGAATTTACTATACGACCCTATGTCAACAGAAGTGCAAGGATAAAAAAAGTCTTTAGTCCCAGTATGTTTAGGCAACTTGCATTAAATACAGTAAGACCTCGATAATCCGGCACGCTCGGGGATCCAGTGATGCCGGATTATGGAGGTCTTCCTTTAAAATGGTTTGGACAGGGAATAAACTATAAATAAACACACATGTACTGTATATGAACACGTTGAAACTACGTAACATTAACTGCGTAGAGAGATTGCCGCTAACTAATAAATTTTAAAAGCCTAAAACATAATCATTTTGTACATAAACTATTTACAATATAAGCTCTCTGAGCGCTGGATTGTAACAAAGATATAAAAAAAAAGGTTCCGTATACTATCGTGCGAGTGACATGGTGATGTTATAATTGTGATCATAGCCCCAGGCTTCAAGATGATGAGAAAATGTTTTTCCTATAACAACCTGATTAGTTTTTTATAAGACATATCTAGCCTTTAAAATAATTTTGAGCATATATGAAGAGGAGTAACTATGTGTTTTATGTTGTTTCAATGTCTTTTTTGCCGAAACATGAATATAAACAGGAACAGCGTTCGGTAAGGGGGAGTATGGGCGTAGTAGTGAACAGCGGAGCTGGCAAGTTGCGGCGTAGTGTTGCGCGATTGTTTGATGCTCGAGATGTTTGAACAATCGAGACAATCGACTAAAACATCACGCGTTTCGTGTATCACTAGTGGGTGTATTACTAAGAGAAGTAGACATAAGTCATAAGTGATTTTTAAGTTTTACAGACTAAAAACTTTGTATATAGAAACTCGATTTTTTAAATTTTTACCCTAAAGGTCACTGATTTTTATTTCTGGGAACTAGTAGATACCCTGAAAACGGTTTTAAATCGAACAACTATTTACAAGAAATTCAACGTAGAATATTTTTTTCCAAAGACTTCTATTTGTTCAAATAATCTTCATTAAGTGGAACACGTTCAACAAAATACTGTCAGCAACGAAATTGTTAAACGTTCCTTTTAACGTTTTTAAAGGACGACGAGAGCACATTGTTTTGAATCGGTTCGATTTTTAGGAGAAATATTGATTGAAATGTTTGTTTTGGACAAGTTTATTGAGCAGTAGATTTTTACACACTGTTTTTAACGGATGCGTAGTCAACAGACAGTGTAGACCGGGCTTAAATCACTCAATAATTACAAAAACTGCTATTTTTAATTAGTGCAAATTTTCAAGATGATTGATGCCGAACTATCGAGTCTGCCCGATTATACAGTGCAGGATTATCGAGGTCTTACTGTAGTAGAATGTAAAAAAAGGCCGTTGTATGCAAAAATATCAGCTGAGGGTCGGTCGGAGCTTTTATAGTAAGTTTACGCCCAAAAAATACACTACACTTAAGGCACTTTAAAAAAATATGTTTATGCACCGGACAATTGTATAAGCACTTCTTATTAAAAAAAAAACAACAGGCAATGCTGTTATGTAGTATCAGCTGAAGACCTTTTTTTAGAAAAATAAGAAGTGGCACCAAGTATTACAGTAAAGATTCGATTATCCGCAAAATTGGGTGGCAAGAAAAACTTGAATAGCAAAAATTGCAGATAACCCGAAAAAAAGCTAAAAATGAGGTGCAAACACACAAAAAAAAAATTCGACATAAAAACTTTGTTTTATTTTGCAAAAAAAAAAACATAATATAACTTAAGAATACAAAAATATGTACTGTACAGCAGAAACCTTTGCTCCTATGTCTAAATCACTAAAATAAAGAATAGTAAACAAAAAATAATTCTGTATCCCTACAAAAAGTGTTCATTTACACCTTCTTAAAAAAAATAGTCACTTGTTTTTGCTTCTTGCTTTAGAAACACTTTTTCTTTATTCTAGATTGTGAGTTTTGCTGCCAGATGTGAATCGTCGTCTTGTTTCTCTAAATATTGAAGTAATGTGTCCATGTGCTGCAAAGCAGTTTCATGTGTCCCTCGTCTTCTTCTCTTTCATTTTGTTTTTCTTCGTTCTCGTTCACTCCCATTCCTTTATTCATTATGTCAGTCAGTTGTTTAATCCCGACTCACTTGAGTCACATTCCAACCTCACTTTTATGTTCTCTTTGTCGACGTTCTCACCTCCAGGAACGGATGCCACTAGGTCAATAAGTGTAGTGGACGGCATGACTTTATTCTCTTCTTCACGAATGTGTTTGTTAACATTTGTTTCGATACCCGGATAGAGTTTCCTCCATGATTTAACAATTGTTGAGGGTTTGATGTAATCCCATGCAGACGCAATATCAAAGTGCGCTCGGGTCGTTAGGGTCAGTCATTAAAGAGTGTGAACACAAACAAACAAATAAACATGTTGAAAACAAAAATTACCATGTATGTACAATAAACTTGTCAGTAGCCTAAAACATATTTTCAACCTTTGCTCTGTAGAGCCTCTTGTATTTTCCTTTTCGTTGGCTTGGATTAAAAATTAATGTTGGTTGTTTTGAGGTTCGTAATTTAAAAAAATTTGGCACTTGCGGAAAATCGGGGCTTTACTGTATTTAATAAACTTGAGGTAATTGTTTACTTTGACTGCCCCAGCCCCAATAGCGTCCAAACTTTTTTTTATACATTAGGCCTATTTACGTGCTGAACACAATTAATTTAGCAATATTAAAACCAGCGCGACAAACAGAAATGCAAGAATAATGAAAAAAACCTAAAAGGTTCTAACCTATAGTAGTTAGTCACAGTATGTTTACCTGTATTCAACATTTAGCAGTAGAATGTAAAAAATGTTGAATGCAGGTAAACATACTAGGTTTTTTTTTATTATTCTTGCATGAGCGAGGTCTAATATTGCTTGTTTTTATTCATGTTCACTACTCACATAAAAGACGTCACAGAAGTTTGGACACTATTGGAGCTGGGGCAGTCAAAGTAAACAATTACCAAACTTGAAACATGTTTTTTCTTTTTGGGTTGTAATTCTGTAATAGAAAACAACTAAATTGGTGTCATAAACATATATGTTTACCAACTTGAAACATACTGGGGGGGGGGGGGGGGGTTAGTTAATACTTGAGATAAGCCTACAATATAATGTAATTGTAACAGTATTTAGACAAAAATAATAACTTAAGATAACAATATATTACAACTATCACAAAAGGCAGTCGTTTTTGAAGTGGGCTATAAAATATACTAATTTGTAATTTATGTAATTTCATTTTGGAAATCGCCACCAAGATGCACAATATATTTAGACGCGATCAATAAAATTAATTCTTACTTGAATGACGGAATGTTCAATTTGACAACGATATTCACTTTTTTCACTTATATTTGTATCTATTTTTCGTTCATTTTATTTGGTAGGCCTATGTTTTTTACAGTATTTTCATTTTTGGAGTCAGTAAAAGTGTTTAGTGCAAATAAAGCAAACATATTTAAACTTAACCTCTGTATTATTTTGAGTTTTCTTTTTGTCGTAATTTCTATATTTATTTCCCACAAAAATTGTTTTTGTTTTTAGAATTTCAGTTTAACGTCTAACTTCAGATATAAGACGAATATTTGCCAAAACCTATGGTCACCCTCATCCGCACAATTAGGCCTAAATCAATGTAAACAGAAATGTATTTTTACAAACTTTAATGGAACAATTTGCAAAAGACAAAAAACAAGAAATAATACCTTAAAAATATATTTAGGCCTACATCATAGCATGGTAAAAGAATGATTAGCTATTTCAAGAAGTTTTTACACAAGTTAAAATGATGCGATTGCCATGTCTTCGCAGTTCCAACCCTTAAAAAAACAACTTAAGAGTTACGAGTCACTGTAATTATAAGTTTATCACAAAAAAAAAAACTTAATGAATTATCATATTTTGTAATACAAGTAACAAACGAGCAAAATACTAAATTTTTATTCTTAAACGATATATAGCCCTAAGTATGACTGCAAATAAAAAGATTGGTATAATTTTAAGACTTAATAACACCTAATTATAATCCTACTTATGCTTTGCTAAAAATTTTTGCTATTGCATTACTACGCGTGACACCATAGCTTATTTCTAATTTTCATAGTCTTATACACATATCGCTTGTATAAATATAAGAATATAGCATACCTAATACATGAATTATTAAAACTGAGAAGCCAAAACACAAAGGTGACAAACACAGACCTGACAGCAAACACATGTTGGCAGACTGGGGTCAGAACAACAAAATTTTTGTAATAAATAATGAGCTTGACTTGTGAGAACGTAACTAGATAAAATAAAACCTGAACACAAAATCTCACAATAAATACGTTTACTAACCTCATACGCGTTTCAACAACAATGTCGCCATCCTCAGTGAGAATGCACTACGTTATAGTTTGGTTACTGTAGCCCGTGCATCACTGAGAATGGCGACATTGTCGTTGAAACGTGTTTAAGGTTAGTAAACGTATTTATTGTGAGATTTTGTGTTCAGGTTTTATTTTTATCTAACAACAGTTTTATTTATTTGGAGATGTTAAATTTAAGAAAATAATCTTGAATTAGTCTTTAAATGATATTGAATATATATTAAATGGTTATAAAGTTTAAATGTAATCAATAGCATCAAGTGGAATATTGCAATTGTATCGTTTAACATATGCATGTGCTTGCGAATGTACAATTGAAAATTTAACGCACAACTGCCTGGCATAATCTCTCCAAGATAAAATTTCACACACTCAAGACTAAAAAGCAAAAAATTATTATTTAATCAAAAAACAACTTTTTAATATACCCTTACACGTTTTTAAAACAGACTCAAAAGTATACAATTATTTCTCCTGGCCACATACAAATTTATATTCCAATCAACAAAGCAAAAAAGTGAACTTCACCTTATAAAAATCCAAAAGTTTTTAAACTTTGCACACTTACTTATAGGTAGGCCTACTGTACCTAGTGATGAATAAACCAAAAGTTCTGTTGTGAATCAGAGTGATGAGCTCTAGTGGCAATCACTGAAAACAGGTTAATCTTTTCGAATTGTTGTTAATATCTCGAAAACTATTAGTCGAAGCTAAATTGTGACTGCAAACATAATTAAAGCTAGTGAAATTTGTAACAAAATTAATCCCATTCATGTTTTTTTATTCCTTTTAGTTACAGAGATAAGCCGTTAAAGATTGCATTTTTCCAAAACTGAAACCGGGTGCGTATTGATGCAATTCAAAGTAGGTATTTCACTGAAATTTCATTTATTATTTCAATATAATTCACAAATAATTCAATACTTCAAATATTTACAATAATAAAGAAATGTAATATAACTCATGAATTTAAACAACATAAATAATTCTTATAGCGCATTCCAGCCAAATATTACCTTAATTAAGGGGGTCAATTCATGAAAAAAAACGTTTTTTTGAAAAAATATTTTATTGCATAATTTTTAAGCCTGAAATCTCCTCTTTAATCTGATATATAACACTTTATAGTACACCTTATATTTAATCCTCTTTTTTTATTTTTACGACGCATACTTTCTCAACTTGAGTGAAATGAGATTGATTGAGATCACCCACAAAACTCTCTGGCGTTAGAATCGTTTTTTCCTATATGCCTTTATCATTATTGTGAAGAATTACTTTTCTTGATGTTGGTACACCTGCCTACAGCTGTTGCTGTAGCTTCTTCTTCTTCTTCTTAGTTACCTTTCTGTTTATTTGTGACTGTGACTGTGACACTTGATTGTTGTTTATGGTTATGTTATAAGTGGAGTAAAGTTTTGTAAAGTGGAGTAAAGTGTTTTATTACTGTGTAGTAGTGAATATTTAACTTCAATATGCCTCGTAGTTGTAGAGTATTTAAGAAAAGAAAGTATTACGGGAAAGGATATGTGAAAACAGTCCAGAATACAACACCTGGGAATTCACAGGCTAGGCCTACGTCAAGTTCTTCGTCTGGGAAAAAACTTAGTGAGTCTCTAAACTGGTACAGTGAGTACAAAAGTGATGGATTTCAATACACCATTCTTGATCTAAATACACTAGAACAAACAGTAAATAAAATTGCATCTTGTAAAACTTGCAGTTCTCCTCTAACAATAAAAAAACATAATGTAGGTCCTATGTGGGTTAGCCTGCGATATTTCTATTGTGTGTACACATTGTGAAGGCATGGTAAAGTTTGGTAATTGTGGAAGTGTTGTATATAGTCAAGAGGTTAAAACCAAGGAGGGTACAAATAAGAAAGTAGAACATAAGTTGTATGACTTGAATATTAGATTAGTACTTGGCTTACGGGCTGTAGGAAAAGGTAAAATCGCTGCGGAAAAACTTAGTGCTGTAATGAACTTAGGCCATTCTGTTAGTCGATTCTTCCTGTATGTGGAATACTTGAGTAAATGTGCCAAAGCTGTAAGTAGGGAGGCAATGCAAAAGGCTGTAATAGAAGCTGTTGCAGAAAATGGTCAATGCTCTGATATAGCTATCGCAGTAGATGGAAGCTGGCAGCGAAGAGGTCACAGGTCGCTGAATGGTATTGTGTCGGCTACCTCACTAGCAACTGGAAAGGTTTTAGATGTTGAGGTCATGACAAAGTTTTGCCTGTGCAAAGGAAAATTAGGTGGTATTCATGACACAAATTGCACCGCTAACTTTAGCGGCTTAAGCGGAGCCATGGAAGTAGAAGGAGCGATGAAAATCTTTCATCGGTCTTTATCACAGAACACCGTACGTTACTTGCAATATCTTGGCGATGGTGACAGCAAGGCTCATGCTGCTGTTTGCCAAAGTAAGCCCTATGGAAACTGCAATATTGAAAAAATTGAATGTATAGGGCATGTACAAAAAAGAATGGGATCACGCCTGAAATCATTGAAGGTAAAGACCAAAAAGCTCCCGGATGGTAAATATTTAGAAGGTAAGGGGCGGTTGACCGATTCGGCTATACTTCAGATTCAGAAGTACTATGGCCTAGCCATTAGAAGATCCACTAATAGTGTAAGTGAAATGAAAAAGCAATCTGGGCTGAGTACTTTCACATCATGTCATCTAATGAGGCACCACAACATGGGCTGTGCCCTGACAATGATGAAACATGGTGCAAGTTCCGAAAGGCAATTCAAAATAAAGAGAAATATGATCACACAAAACATTTTCATTTATCAGCAGACATAATGTCATTTATAAAACCAATATTCAAAGATCTGACTGATGAGAATCTGTTGAAAAAATGTTTGATGGGAAAAACCCAGAACCCCAATGAATCATTCAACCACATAATTTGGACATATATTCCAAAAAATATATTTGTAAGGATGACAACAATGCAATTGGGAGTTTCTATGGCAATCTGTGATTTTAATGATGGAGGTGTAGGGATATGCAAAATTCTAAAAAACTGTGGCCTAAATCCAGGAGACCACTTAGTGACTGCTATGGAGAGGATCGACACCTACCGGATTAGGAAATCAGATAAAGCGCAAGAAGAGCTTGAGAAAAAAAGCAGGCAACATAAGAGTTTGCTAAAAAGAAGATTAGAAGATAAGTATGAAGAGGAAGAGGGTGACCAACCATCCTATGCACCAGGATTTTACTAAGGTGAAAAAAATTAACATTTTATGTGATATTTTACTTACTTTTCTGTTTATTGGAGTTTTCCGAAACTCCTGTTTTTCTACATATTTGTACCTTTTTCTCAAAAAGTAATAAAGCTATCTTCTTGAAATTTTTTGTGTAGTTTCTACTAACATAGACAAGCAACTGGAATCTCAAAAAACTATCAAAATGTTTTAATTTTTTTCACAAAAAAAGTTTTTGTAATTTTTTTTATTAAAATTTTTGGACATATTTTAAAAAAATCACAAAAAATAATTAAAAAAGGTAAAACTTCCTTTTCTTAGATTCCAGAAGTGTAAGAAGACCTATACTTTCAAAATATAATCACAGAACTGGGATAGGTATATTTCCATTCTCATAAAAAAGGAACATTAGTTAACATGTAGGAAGATAGGGCGAATTGACCCCCTTAAGTGGCGTAGCAAGGGTTGTTGAATAGTCGGGGGAGAAGGTTATGCGGGAAAGGAGATAGTTTAGAAAATGTAAGTTTAATATAAATTTAATAAACAGCAAATGTTGCAGCTAACGTTAGATCCTTAAATCACAATCTTAAATGACATTCTGTTGTAGGTTCTTGTTCTTAACATTACCAGTTTTCTTCAGTTTTACTTTTTTTTGGAAAAGGAAGTATCCAAACTAGCTTACCTTTTATGTTTATTCTTTTTCAGTTTTACTACACAGCAATTAATCAACAGACTAACAAATGTACGCACAAACTACAAATAATTTTGCTTAAATGTTATACTTGGTACAGTCAGGCGACATTATTTTAGCATCAAGTAATCTCATCTGCAACCTAACATTACAAAATAATATCTTGTCAATATGGCCTCAATATATTATTTTCGTGCTGTTTGAGGTATTAGATGTATCTCTCCTTCAAGTACAGCAGGAAGAGATCATGAAATACCTAAACCAAAGCTAACCAAAGTACCATGTGCTCAGACAATAGGGAGTTATGCCACTAGAGACATACCAAAAGTCACAATGTGGATTGAAGAATATAATTATGGAGGATCTGACGGGATGGGTCATTAAAACTGATGAGCCAAAACAATTTGACATTCTACTGGCGGTATCAAAATCACTCAGATGTGTTCCTGAATGGAAAGGCTTTATGCATTCAATCACCAAAGAACTGAGTAGTGGAAAAAATGAATTTGTTCCTATTACATTCACAAACTCTCCTCCATTTGATTACAGTACGATTTTTACTGCTCTGCATTATGCTGGCAGTTTATGTGAAAAGGCTAAGCAGAAATCCATATTAGTGACATTCGACCAGCTTCTTTACATCAAAGCTAGGGAAATTGTTGCAGCAGCTGCACCTGACTCGCTGTCTATTTATATTGTCAGGTTGGGTGAGTTTCACCCTCTGATGTCCTACATTGGATGTATTGTGTTTTTTATGAATGGAAGCGACCTACAGGAACTGACCTGCTGTTAGCAAACGTAATATTGGAGAAAATCTACATAAATACAGATAAGAGTAAAGTTATTGATGAGCTTACAGCAAATATTTTAGAAGAGTCTTCTTCTCTGTGCGAACTTCAAGAAAACTGCCATTTAATAAGGCTAACTGAGAAATTTAGAAACCAATTGAATGAGTTGAAGAAAATGGACCAACAGCAACCCTTTGGGTCCAGTTATTCAATATGATTACTTTTGCTGAAGGATTATACGAGGTCTGTCTAAAAAGTTCGGTGAATGGTATGAAAAAAACAAAAACAGATGTACATTAGAAATATCTTAATTGGCCTTCAAAATACTCTCCAACAGACACAACACACTTCTGACAATGTTTGTACAGCGCCTCAAAACTGTTGGAGGAGAAGTCTTCATGTAGAATCGTTTTCAGAATTGGTTCTTGTCTTGGTTTCAGAATCGTCACTTGGTTCTGAATCTCTTCGACGTTCGAAAAACCGTGATCCCTTTAAGGCCTTCTTAAGGTGTGAAAAAAAAAATCAGCAGGCGTCAGATCTGGAAAGTACTTTGGGTGTTGCAAAACTGTCATGCCACGCTGAGTCAAAAATTGGCGTACAATGATGCTGGTATTCGATGGTGCATTGTCGTGCAGTAACATCCAATTTCTGGTCTGGAACATTTGTGGCCTAACACGCCGGATGCACTTCAACAAACGTTTGAGATCCTCCAAGTAGAATGCGGCATTCACCGTTTGGCCAGCAGGATCGAATTCCTTTTGGATGATTCCTTCTTTGTTAAAATATATGATTAACATGGTATTCACTTTGGATTTTTCCACATGGCTTTTTGTTTGTGGCAGGAAAGAAGGTGACCACCATTCCATTGATTGTCTTTTCGTTTCGGGGTCGTACCCAGTCTTGTCTCATGTAACAATGGAACCCAGAAAAGTCGGATCACGGTCACACATATCGATGAAATCGCCACTGGCCTCAAAACGTCTTCCTTTTTGATCATCTGTTGGAATGTGCGGCACAAATCATGAACAAATTTTGCGTTTACTCAATTCTTCATGAACGATGGTCCCCACTGTGTCTTTGCTAATACTCTCTTCTTCTGCTATTAATCGCAGAGTCAATCGCCGTTCTTTTGTTAGCAATGTTTTCCTGCGTCCTGCAACATGGTTCGTCCTTCACCGATTCTTTGCCAGCGTAAAAGCATGCAAACCAATTGTACTCACATTTGCTACTCACAGCATCCTGACCGTACCCTTGTACCAACATCTCATGGGTTTCTGTCGCCATTTTACCTAGTTTGAAGCAGAACTTAATGTTGCGTCGTTGCTCCAAGGCTTTTCGGCGCACACTACTCGGAACACTCTGTTGTAATGACTGTAAAAGTACTGCTATAGAAGCCTTGCGTAATTCCCGACAGATGGCAGTACTGGACATGTTCATGCCTGCGAACACATTCACATGCGCTGTTTCAAGCATTAAATAGGCCTATCGATATATTAGACCATTCACTGAACTTTTTAGACAGACCTTGTATTCATGCAGAACTTTCAGGTGACTGGAATGGTCATCTGAACTGTATCAAAAATATGATTCTAAATTTTCATGCATCTGGGTATTTTTCTTATGCCAAATCAAGTTATTTGTACATGCAAGACATGATGAAACTACCTTCTGTCATGACTCCAGCAGAATTCCACAATTTTGAAAAGCAAAGTGTTTTACAATCCGAAGAAGTGAACAGTTCAGAAGCAAAAATTAAAAAGTTAATTTTGGACTGGAGTTTGGTCAGATATGACCATAAAAATTACCCTAATGTGTAGCATGAAGAGCTTAGGTGATTTGACTCAAGGATGTGGCATTACGGACAGTGGTCTGATGATTTAAATTAATATATTAAGTTTATTATTATATTCAGTATTTTAAATATTGAATTATTTGTGAATTATATTGAAATATTAAATGAAATTTTAGTAAAATACCTACTTTGAATTTAATCAATACACACCATGTTTTGAAAAAATGCATTCTTTATGCCCTATAACTCCGTAACTACAAGAAATACAAAAAACATCCAGGGGATTAATTTCGTTGCAAATTGTATCTGCTTTAATTTTGTGTATGCTCACGATTTAGCTCCAACCAATAGTTTTTGAGATATTAAACAAAAATCTAAAAGCATAACCTGTTTTCGGTCATTGCTGCCTCTAATTTATCAGGACTTTGATATATTCATCACGAGGTACCTACAAATAAGTGTGCAAAGTTTCAAAATCTTTTGATTTTTTAAGGTGAAACCTTTTGTTGACCGGACTATAATTTTATCCCATACAGATAACCTGAAAATTTGGGATTGTGAATTTTTAATTGCTACTATGAAAATACTTGTTAAGATTTAAAGCAAAAAAGGTGGGGTGCATGCAATGTGGTCTCAGATATTAGTAAGGAAGTAGCTGTTGTGAGGAAACTTACACAACAGTTCATATTATTTGCACTGTAATATAATTGATAGTGACTTGGGTGAACTATTAATACATCAATTATCTATTGCATGCGTACAACGTCTTTCGTTTTAAATCTTATATGTATTTTCATAGCTATTAAAAATTCACAATCACAAATTTTTCGGACAATCTGTATGGGGTTAAAATCTGTTTTTGGATAGGAGAAATTATTTTATACTTTTTAGTCAGTTTAAAAAAAAGTGGTGTATTTAAAAAAATGTTTTTATTAAATAATTATTTCGGAATAAGTTAGCCTACTCAAAAGTATTACTTTTTTTCTAATGCTCTTGTTTGGTTTAACAAAATTGTCTAATTTATAGATATTATTTTTCCAATTTAAGTGTAGCCTATTTCTGGCTTTTGCTCCTTAATTAAATAAAGTTTCTCTTAGTTTTGATTGCTTCATAGTTCTAATAACATTTACGCTAATCAGCATAACTTTTAACTGATAAAAATAGCAACATATTTAATGTAATTACTTTTTTTCACTAAACAAAATTTTAGTTACTTTTTTACCTTTTAGGAATCGTTACAAGCCCTGAAGTTCAATGATTTAATGCAAATATCATATCGTCATAAAGAGTAATTCAACATAATATTTAACTACATTCGCCCTAAGTCAGCAAAAAGGTTAGCAATTGGAAAATTATGGTTTATTTTTGTATTAAAAATGAAATAATTCCTACAAGCTTCCTTTCTTTTGTTTTGGTATATTATAAAATTGCAAGATACAAGACTCCACTAAAAATTAAAAAAGTGGATTGAGCCTCCTTGGAAACTAGTGCTAGTGGTAAAACCAACCATAAAAATAATGTTTACTGGAGAAAAATAATTAAGTTAATCTAAATACAAGATAAATAAATTAAAAAGTTAGATTTAAAATTAACTTTGCTCGTAAATTTTATTTTAATAATTAAAAAAAGTATAAATAAGTATTAGGGAGAATTTTGTTGGTAGCTGTATTTGTATCCTCATAGTAATTACAAGGTAAAGATGTACAATTGATACCATTTGCAACAGTTTGATTACGTAGTTTTAATTTAAGCTGCTTACATATAAAGTACTTTAAAAAAATTATTTCTCAAAATTCTAATAATATTTGGGTTAAAAAATTTAATAATTTATTATGCTCTTAATGTTAGACTTGAATTGGACTTAAAGTTTTACATATAGTAAAAAGAATTAAGGATAGCATTTTTGTATATGGTTTTTCATAAGTTGAAGTATTTTAGTTGTAGAGCTTCTCAAATTGAACTTATTCAGTGTATATTCTATAAATAGTAATTAAAATAGAAGTATTTTATATTAAATAACAAGTGCAATAACCTGAACAAAAATATTTAAGATGTGAGGAGAGGATTAATGAGAAAGAAGAGACATGTAGGCCTACTAGCCTATTGGCGATAATATTTTATTTAATTAAAAATCACACTGGTCTAATGGAGACTAGGAAATAATGATAATACAATGTAGTATTAGATTATTACTTAAAGTTGCATGAATATTTTGATGATCATAAAAATCCACCAATGCATCAGAGAGTCATTAACTCCATGGATAATGTTGTCTTTGAAAGCAAAATAATAATTCTTTTTTTTTTTTTCATCAGGAGAGTATAATTAATATGTACTTTTGAACATTTTGTCACCTATCAAAGTGACTAGTCTTTTAAGTTTAAATCTGTTATTTTACTTCATCACAAAAACTTTTAGGTCATTCTCATATAAAAATAATTCGACCACGCAGCTGAACGTGAGTTGAGAAAATTTCAAAAATTAGGTTTATATAGGCCTATGCTTTAGGGTTTCAACCAACAATTTGGAAAATACGTCTATTCACAACGGTGCTGAATAGCTGTAAAATGGTTTCAACACGCCATTCCGCATGTTGGGATTATCTTCAATTCACAATGCATTGCGTGCTTCGCACGCCATTCCGAATATTGGGAGTATCTTTAACACACAAAGAATTGCGTGCTTCCGTACTAGGAGTATCTTCAATACACAATGCATTGCGTGCTTCGCACGAAAACCCGACGGTAGAATCCACCACATAGCTTTGAACTGGGTACTTCTATGATATTTTACATTTTGATCGATTTTGGGGGAACCAAGCAAGCCACAAGGTCGCGTAAAAAAACAAAATGTGCAGAATTACAGCCTACATTTATATTTGTAGAAAAAACTTAAAAACAAATTCATTCTCGTAGAAAAATCTCAAAAAATAGTTACTTCCGGTCAAAAAACGTGGTTCCGATTGTTGGATTTTTTTGGCTAACGAACTCGACCGAGCGATGTAGACAACCAACATGTGTACCAAATTTGAACCAAAACGGACTTAAAATGCGGCCGCTAGAGTGCGACCACATATATACATATATATATATATATATATGAATCTTAATGACACCCCAAAACGTGTTCTGGGGACCATGATCGGTGCTCATTTGCTACTCCCGACCTTGGGTGTTACCATAAGTGCCACTGCAATAGCTCATTTTTCCTATGGAAATTCGCTAATAACATTACAGAGGCATCTCTAGGTAGTGAATAAAGCTAGCTGTAAGAATTATGTCCATTATAGATGGAATAACATAAAAGAACCATACCCCATGATTGATCAGGATTTAATGTAAGCAAACATTGCCTCAAAATTCTTGAAATGCAACCATTTGCATCGCTGTGATTGACCATACATAGTATAGGCAGATTCTTAGTGAGCCTCTTGGAAGAGTGATTGATGTAGATAACTTAATTGCAAACTCTTTCAGATGATGGAAAGGAATATTTGGGAACACAATCGATGATTCAAACACTCAACATTTAACAACAAAAGGTCACAACTTTTTAAAAGTAATTTTTAAAAGAATTTAGTTTAGACATATCCTATGTATATGTGACCAAACCTATTGAATGCTTTTGGAAAAGTCCAACTGATAAACCATTGACGTTTGTATGGAATGAAATAAATAACTGACTATTTGGAAATAGTGATTGTAGACTACCCAGTATCCAAACAAACTTTTTTATAAATAATTAATATTTAAAAAAAAAGTGATTCAGTAGGCGTAATAGGCTAAAATTTTACTGCAGCAAATTAAATATGCTTGAATCAGTGAAAACTAAGAGGCTGTCAATCTTGATGAATATACAGGAATGTTAACCTACCATCATTGTTTGCAGCTGCATTAAAAGGATAGATAATATTGGATACTTTTTTCATATGAAGAATGTTGTAGAGCTGTGCCTCAAAACCTACAGAGAAGATAATCTGCCACTGCCTTAGGTTTTTTTTTCAAAATCTCTTCCTCAGTAACTAGAGAATAGTGAAACTACCTTGTTCCATCATCTTATTCAGATGTGTTCATAAATATTAATTTGTATGAATAAACTGAGTTTCTACAGTGAAAATATTCATACATTTTCAATGGATGGCTTACTTAGGCACATTCTTCTAATTTCACCATCATCGGGTTGAGAACTTATGTAGGCTGAACAAATTTCAATTTAAGTAGTTTTCTTACGCAATACCACTCTTCGCTCACCATATTCTAACCTCACAAGTTCATCTCTATACCAGTTTCATTGTCTTCTTTAATAGCACAACATTCTCTGGAAATATTTTGTTTTCAACAATGATAATTTCAGGCTTTTAGGAGCGTAGTGTCAAGATTGTTACAAGTTTGCATATGTCTAGTTTCTGTATTTTTTTGCAATACTTAGATGTCACAATTTGCTTTTGATGTTCACAAAAGAGATTTCATATATATTGGTTTATAATATCTCAAAAAGTTCATTAATTACAAAATTTGTATCATAGTTCTAATTGATTTTAACCAATGTTTTCTTTAAAAATATTAATCAGATTTGATTGAACTGTATAAAATAACTTAAAACTAAATTAAATATATCTAAATCCAATGGAACTCAGACTTTATCATTTTGTTAGCCTTTTCTTTAATTTAGTTACAATTTCTATTTTCTTCTACCATTTAGTTTAAATTAATATTCATTTATTTTTTTATTAATTATGAATTTTTATATATTTATTGAGCATTTTAACTGATTAGTTCAGGTTTTTCAGAGACTGACTTTCTATAACATCACCATACTTGAATAATTTTAGATAAAATCCTTCTTTTTTTTATGTTTTATGTAAATATTAATTTGTTTATGGATTATTTTAGGAGTTAATTTGCCACAAAATCTGTATTTATAAAAAAGGCAATGTTGCGTTACTCACTTTAGCTTCGCTATTTTCAGCTTTAAATATGTGTCATTCAGTGCATAACACATTTCTTCTTGTTTATTTTACCACATATCTAAATCTTTAAACATCTTTCATACCAAATGCATGTAGCCTTATAGCCTATTCCTATACCTAATTTCAAGATATTTTTGTTGTAAGATTTTCTTCAGCTACTATCTTTAAATTGAAAGTAGCCTATCTAAATCTAATCTCATCTGGTAGTTTGCCACAGTTATTTTCAAGAATACATCAAACTTAAACTCAATATCCTAATCCATTAAAATAATGTGAAATTGAAGTCACATTTAAAATCGTTAATATCATATAAAAGTTATCTACTTTTTAGATTTGATAAACTAAAATCGAGTGGATTTACGTAATCTTTGTTTTTTGAATGAAGATGTGTTTAGTTTAATATTACTTGATGTTATTCGTTGTTTTACTCAAATCTTTAAAAAAATTTTTAAGGGCATGACCAATCTGTACAAATAAGTTATGTATTTTACAGGCATGGGGTGCAATGAAAGAAGATCAAGAAAGAACACCTTTACGAACAATACTGACAAACTTTCTTAATCATATTGAAAACTTAGAAGCTCGCAGATCATCTGAAGACAGTTATGAAAATGAGTTTCAAGAGCTGAAATTATTTAGTGAAAGTATTAAAGGAACCAAACAGTACTCATGTTCTGAAGGCGAAAAAGAAGTAAATAGAAAGAAGAATCGTTATAAGGATATTTTACCATTTGATATTAGTCGTGTAAGTTTGAATGAATATGCAGGAATACCAGGAAGTGATTATATTAATGCAAATTTCATCAAGGGTGCTAGCGGGTCCCCAGCATACATTGCTAGCCAAGGGCCACTGCCACACACTGTCAATGACTTTTGGAGAATGGTTGTACAGTGTGAGGTGCAAGTCATCGTTATGGCATGTAATGAAGAAGAAGCTGGAAAACATAAATGTGAAAATTATTGGGTCGAAGGAGATGGTGAAGAAAAACAATTTGGAATGGTGTCAATTCGTTTAATAAAAGCTAGTACAGTATGCCCGGATTTTTCTGTAAGAACTATGCGCCTGAAATATACAAACAGCCATTCTGTAACTGAGGAGCGAACAGTTTGTCAGTTTCATTATTCAGCTTGGCCTGATCACGGAGTACCTCCTTTAGTACGCCCGTTGCTCGACATGGTTCGTCTTGTGCGGGATACACAGGCATCTGAAACTTTACCGGTATTAGTTCATTGTTCAGCAGGTTGTGGGCGTACCGGTACAATCTGTGCAATTGATTATGTTTGGGGCCTTTTAAGAGCTGGGAAACTAACAAAAGATTTTAGTTTGTTATTTTTAGTGAGAGAAATGAGGAAACAGAGAATTGCTATGGTGCAGACTAAGGAACAGTATGTACTGGTACATCAAGCTGTCCGAGAATTGTTTAAAGAACAACTACGTATGATCGATTCACATCCGTATGAAAATATTGACTGTAATGGTCTACCTCTTATCAAGCCTCCTAGTCCCCAATCTGAACCTACATATGATACAATTTCCAAATATCAAACGAATAACATTTCCGAAGAGAAACAAGATGAAAAGGAAAAAGAAACCGCAGCTCCACCTATTCCACAGAAAAAAAGATTTATTTTATCATCAAAACAAGAAAAAGAAGTTGAAAACTTAAGTGAGAGACAAAGGTTAGTTGAACAAGCAGAATCTAGTAGTGAGAGCATTGCTTCTTCAAGTGCGAGTGGTACATCAAGTGGACACCGTCCCCGCATAGCAAAACTGAAAAGTTTTTTTGAAAGAAATTCAGCAACGCGAGAAAGTAGGCGAAGTCCACATATTTCTAGAAGTCACTCACTAGGAGCTGTAAGAAATAACAGACCGATTCCATCTTTAGTGCCTGAATCTGTAGAAGATGAGATTAAAGATCAAACTATGAAAGAAAATCCGCAGCCCATTCCATATAGAGGAATTCTGCGAGTTCCACAAATAGTAGATCACCCAGTATTGCCAGTTAAACGAAGCAAATCACTCCGTGTATTGGGAACTGGCGATAAATATAAATTATCCATACCTGCAGGACCTCCACCAACATATGATATTGATACTTCATCAAATGCTCCTGACAAAACAAGACGATTGAGTTTAGAGTCCAACATAGATGAAATGAGAGAATCGGAAAGAAAATTTACTAACGATGAAGAATTTAGTTATTTAAGAAGGAATAACCAGGACTATATGTCTGTAGGTGTTGTAGATGCCATTGTTGCTGGATTAGGGGTTCGGGAACGCAGAAATAGTTTTCGCCAGGCAATGAACAGAGCAGGTCCTGAGCAAAATCCAAGAAATCAAAAAGACTATGAAATGATGTGGGCGACTCCACATAGACGACCTGGGCTTTTACGAAGCTACACATCAATAGATATGCGTACAGCCCATGCACAAAATGTAAGTTCTGCAGTTGGTTTTGGAAAAAGTGATAAATCAGGTAGTGCTCCAGCCAAACCCATACTGAGACCTAAACCATTTGTTTATAGTAACAAAACACCAAAATCTGTAAATGCGGCTGCTAATAAAGTATCCTCAGGTACATCGCATGGTAAAACAAATAGTAATCAACACCCAACTCAGAACCTTTTGTCAAATCAGTTGCAACATGTATCTCATAATGTAGGCTATCAGAACAATCCTAGACCAGTCCCTAGAACCCATAGGGTAAGTGAAGTTAATCAAACTACTACAAAACAAGTTTCATCTTCATCTAATAAATTTTGTAGAACAGATATGCCTGTACAGAAAGATTTGTCTTTTCCTTTTAAAACTGAATATATAAATGCCAATCGAGGAAGGATATTACATCCAGTCGGTCATCCTGTTTCACCTTCTTACAGTGGAGGATCAACACAAATTGTTACACATCATTCGAAATCTGCATCTGTACCAAAAGAAATGCAGCACAAACAATCATCCGTAGTTCCCAGATTCCCAGATAAATCTAAAGAAATTTCAACAATGAAACCCAGTAGTCGACCTAGAAATGTTCAGTCTGCTGAAACTAAAACAACCGTTCCTAATCAGTTCGACAGAACCAATCAGGATACAACTCAAACTATGAATTCAAGACATAAACCATCTTCTGTTGAACATAAAACTATTCAAAACAAATCTGGTAAACAGTCACTGGAATTAATGTCGCAGCCAACTTTGAGACAAACTCAACAAATTACTTCAAATTCCTCAAATACACGTCTAGATAGTGATAGAAAAAAATCTTCAAACCAGCAAATTCAAACACCTTCAACCTCCAGACCTATTGTACATGATTCTAGGAGTAGTAAACAGGAGCCAGCAATTTATGGTACTAGACCAAAAGCACCACCTCCTTATCTTGAAGCAAGCCGACAAAATATGTATAACAAATCACAAACCGATTCTCGAAAAACAAATGTACTCACTTCTACTAATTTAAATTATGATCCCAGATATGTTTCTACTAATGTACATGACCACCATTTGAAAATATACAATGAGCCTAGGCAAACTCTACAAGATAACACTCATGTAAGAGTTTCAAGTAAATTTTACAATGATAAGAAAAATCCCAATCAGGTTAATGACCCATCAATAGAAAAATTAGAAATTAGGGATACTCAAAATTATGTCCAGTTTAATCATCCTCAAATGTATCCTCATCGACTTGTTCAAGAAATGAGATCCAATCCATCATCTGCGCAGGATATTAGGACTCAAGAAATGCGGTCCATTCAGTCACCTTCACAGGATACTAGAGTTCATGAAATTAGGTCTAATCCATCACATTTACAAGATTCTAGAGTTCGCGAAAATAGGGCCAATCCACCATCTTCACAGAACACTAGAGTTCATGAAATGAGGTCCAATCCTTTACAAGACACTAGGGTTCATGAAGTTAGGCCCACTCAACCATCTTCACAGGAAACTAGGGTCCACGAAATGCGATCAAATAACCCACATTCACAGGAGAACAGGGTATATGAAATAAGGCCCAATCCGACACTTTCACAAGATACTAGGGTCCACGAAATGCGATCAAATTCTACACATTTACAAGATACCAGAGCACATGAAATGAGGTCCAATCCACTAATTCCACAAGACACTAGGGTACACGAAATGCGATCAAATCCCACACATTCACAGGATACCAGGGTACATGAAATGAGGTCCAATCTGTCACTTTCACAGGACACCAGGGTTCATGAAATGCGATCAAATCCTACACATTCTCAGGACACCAGGGTAAGTGAAATGAGAGCCAATCCTCCACTTTCACAGGACACTAGGGTACATGATATGCGATTGAATCTTTCCCATTCTCAGGAGTCTAGGGTAAATGAAATAAGGTCTAATCCACTAGCAACACAGGACATCAGAGTTCATGAATTGCGATCCAATCCTCCACATTTACAGGACTCTAGAGCTTATGAAATAAGGCCCAGCCAACCAATTTTACAAGACACTAGAGTACATGAATTGAGACCAAAACCAACAATGTTGCAAGACACAAGAATTCATGAAATTCGGTCCAATCCTCCACCTCTACAAGACACTAGGCAAACTAAACAACAGTATATGCATTATAGTACTTCTAGTAGTAGAACCCCTCAAATGGAATCAATCTATAAAATTGAAAAAGAAAAAGTACAGAGGCCAATAGATGACAGACCAAGTCCTGAATCTGAGGCAGCTAACCATGGAGTTAAACTAAGAAGAGGTTCAAGAGATGATTTAGCACTATGTTCAAATTTCAGTACACCATCCAGGGTCAAGCGTCATGCTAGTGTTGTTATGCTTCGTCACAGTTTAATTGAAAACTCTAATTCAGCAGAAGCTGAAGCACAATCAACGGCTACTCCACTTACTGTCTGGAACCAAGGCAGCAAGGAATCAAGAAATTCTGATAAGCAAGCTGGTCATTTTCCTAAAAAGAGTGAAGAAGATCCGTGGTCTGGAGCTGTTGGCGTGGACTTAGACCAAGTGGCAGCTAGTATCCCTTTAAAAGATGGAACATCCACAAAATTTATGAGAGTGGCTTTAGAATCATTGCATTTACGGAAAGGAACATCGTCTCAAACAACTGAAAATTCTGAAAGTAAATCCACTACAAGTACCCAGTCAGGGTCATCATCACAGCCTTCTCAGACTTTCCGAAAGCAACAACAATATTTGTGATAGATCTGTTTTATTAGTTTTATTTATTTTTTAATAATTTTTAGTTAAGTTCATTTTATCTTCCTTTACATTCCTTAGTAATTAAGTAATTAGATTGTAAGATAAATAAATACCTTTTTTTTAAATTTGTTAATCAATTTTTTTTTAAGTAAAGGAAACATAAAATATTTATTTAATTTGTGTAAAGACTGCAACTGTTTTAAATGTCATACTATAAATAAACTGTTTTGTTTGATAATTCAATTAATTATGATGAAATGTTATGTAGGTTGTATAAATGGTTGGCAGTGCAAACTATTGTTTGTTTGAATGTTTTAATAAATTTTAATCTCAAATTATTTTTAAAAGCTATATTAGTTTTTAAAAATGTTAAGTATCTATTAAGATCTGAAAATAAATAAAGATTTATATGTTTTTAGCTCTTGTCAAGAGTTTACCTTGCTAGCGCAATGCATTTGATTTATTTCATTAGTGTACCAAACATCACGTAATCCTTAATTGTTTCTTACTTAAGCATACTTAATCTTAACTACAACTTTCTCTTAATAAAATTATGGAAATACAGTATAATTTTTAATTTATAAACAAAGATTTGATGAAGAAATCGATAAAAATTTTGTGAAAAAATGAATTAATAAAAGAACATACAAATTTTGTATGATTGATTTTTACAGTTTTACTTAGGGATTATAATTCACGTAATACTTAATTGTTTCTTACTTAAGAATGTTACACTAAATCTTAACTACAACTTTCTCTTATTAAAAATATGGAAATTTTAAATTTATAAACAAAGATTTGATGAAGAAATCGATTAAAATTTTATGAAAAAAATTTACTAATAAATGAGCATACAAATTTTGTATGATTGATTTTTATAATATATGGATTTTTTTAAAGGTTTAGATAAGTTTTACTTAGGCTGGGTTGCATCAAAACTGATCCTGGTTGGTGCAACTCAGCCTTAGTGATTATTATATTATGTTCATTTCAGAGAATTTAAAACAAGAAAATTGTCCAATTTATTTATTATCTTCAACAAATTTTCTTCATTATTATTCAGTTTTTGTCTTTAGTAAACAGTTTAGAACTACAGTATTTCTTAGTCAACAAAGTTTTTCTTCTTTCCAATTCATTCATTCATTTCGCTATTAAACAAAGGCAACTACAGCTGAAAATATTTGTGAAGAAGCATTCTGTGCATGAGTATTTGGTGTAGTATGGCAGTAACAGAATCAGGAAGGGGAGAGGAAATGGATTTTGAAGGGATAGATGCTACTCTAGCTGTCTAATGTAGGTTGGCTTTTCAATGAACACAATGAGTCTGGATAAAATAGTTGATACTGTACTGGAGCTTGTAAAATATTATTCACTTAAATGTTTGCTTTATTTTATTCAATACTAGGGGAGTCCCCTGAGTGCTTTATTTATAATAAAGATGTAAGATTAATATTTTCAGTAGTTACCTTAAAACTAAGATGGCTAATAATGTTAAATGTTCAAATCAAATTATTTTTATATTCTATAACAGCAGTAGTTCTGTTAAAATAAAGTTTATAATGAGGTGGTGTGGGAACCAGTAAGGCTCAGGTCTATACTCAATCAAAAACCTAACCAAAAAGATAGAAATACAAATAGTTGTTTCATATTTTGAAATCAGCTGTTAATATTGGTTACTCACTATCAATTACCGTATATTATCTATAAATATACCTACTATTAAATTATAATATGTCTTATTTATTTTTAATTAGGATGTAACGTAGTTTTTTCTTATTTCTAAATTCCATAACGCAAGTTTTTATTGGTTTGTGTTTGTTGAAACATGTATTAGTTCAGTCTAGGCCTAACTGAAAATATTTTTTTGTACTAAGCTAGACATTCGAATAAACTGTCTTATCTGTTATTTTGTTCAATTGGTTGCTATGGTAATGAATGTAAATACATTCAAGAAATATTTGGTTTGGTTCATCAGTCTAGGCCTAATCAAAAATGTTGTTAAATTTATTTTACACACATAATTTATGTTTTTGTGCACATATTTGAATGATATAAGTTTCATCTTTCAATTGTCGTTTTTTAGTTTTTCATAATGTTGCTTATTTATTGGTATTACAGCTGTTAGACGCTATGGGTTTAACATCCAACTTGATCCTGTGAATTTGTTCCGACTAAATTTACAAATATTGAAATAAAAAATGTTTGTATCAATATGAGTTCTAGCCTATGTTACTCAGGGATAGTGTAGCTTTTATTAGTAAAACTATTTTTTCAATCGGTTCAGTAGTACCAGAGATTACCCCCTACATACAAACAAATTTTACCTCTTTATAGGAAACAGCTGAATACTGTTATTATTACAGTCAATAAACATATGTAATGGTGCTTACATTTTTGTTAAATATTGAGTATATTTTTGTTTGTTTTTATGTTCAATAGATGCTGTAGTTTTTCAAGAAGTATATAAAAACACTCGTGGATTCGAATGCAATGTTGTGTCAAAATTTCAAAGCAATCGGTGAAGAACTTTCGGAGATTATCGATTTTGAACAAACGCATATTTACATTTTTATTTATATAGATTGTATTCAAAATAGTGTAAATGATGATTGTTTTTGAAATGGCTGGTAGTAAATAATCAACTCGTGTAACAAGGACCAACTGAGTAAGAGAGCAAATCTCCCGGCCATTAGTTCTTAAGTTCTTCGTGTACAGTTTCCAGCCAGTCGCTTCTTCACAAATATTTGTACTGTGCTAATTTATTATTCCATTTTTCTTTTGTCAAAAAAATTTCAAATAAAAATGTTGGCAAATTTAGAAGATTTACAACAATTTTGAACGGAAATGATATTGTTTCTATTAAGAGAGTATTGCATTTTTGCACTCTGACCTCATTTTGGTCACCCCTTGCGGTAAGGGTTGGTCTTCTCAAAATTATTTTACAGAAAAGTTTTAGATAATGTTTAGACAGTTTAAAGTATAGTAGAACAATACTATTAAATTTGTTTCTTCTTCAACGACTTTTCTCTCCATGAGCTAATAATTGTTAGTGATATCAAAAAGTTTTCAGACAAAAAACTTTGATAATAATTAAAAGACTTGCAACAATTTTAAACACGATTGATATTTTGTCTACTAAGTACCTAATAAATTTGTGTTTTACTATCTTATTTTGGTCACCCCTTTGCAATTAGGGTTGATCATACCAGAAATTATTTCGGAACTAAGTTTGAGATAATATTTCGAAGGTTTATAATAACTTTGAATGAATTTGGTTCTGAGGCAACTAAGGACGTTTTGCATTTTTTACCTCCAACCCCTACTTTCACCTTGAGCCAAGAGTCGTGCAGTAATATTTAGAATACTTAACCGACTATTTGGAAAATTGGTCTATTCACGAAGGCGCTGAATAGCTGCCTACATGAATGAAATATTCATTGCTTTGTTCCGCTCACAGATTAAAACTAATAATTTATTTAGAACCTAAAAATACTTTAAAATTTTAATTCTCTATCATTACTTTCATTGCATTAAGTCTTAAAACTAAATAGTACTATAGTAATTAATTGTAAAAAAACTATTTAATTCCTTGTATATGGACATTAAAACATTTATACAAGATCTCTATGACTTGGGAAGTCGGAGTTAAGAAAAATATCAGTGAAGAAAATATAAAAGTTATCTAAAATTAGAGAAACCTGATGTATGCCAGTTATTTCTGTTTTCCAATTTCCTAATATATAATAGAGTTTGGAAATATTTATTAAATATCCTTTTTCAGTTAATAAATTACAATAAAAGTTAATCTTAAATCTGAATTGATACTGATTATAAGTTATGAAACAAATTTGTCAAGAATATAGTAGGCTAACATAAAAAATGCAACTATTATTTAATAACATTCTATCAAAATCTCTTTTTGTAAATAAGTTATACATTGACTTAACTTACAGTTGAGTAATTTCTAATTATAAAATTACATACAAATCTGCTGTAATCCATTAATTGTGATGAATTAGGAACATTAAATTTTGTAAGATAAATAATTATCTATCTACTCAAATTAATTAATTTTAGTACTAACTAAAAATGTATCATGATAAATCTAATAAAAAAAGTGAGCATTAATTAATCAACTTAAATACAGCTACCGATAAAATTAAATAAATAAGATAGTTATTGAATTGTTATATAAAAATAGACATTTAATCAATCCTATAATTTTATTAAGGAGCCTCCATCTATAATTTTGACCTAACTCAATTCTACTCAGTGAGACCTACTGATTTCACTGCTGCGTCACTTTAACCTAGACACTGCTTTTTCACAGGTTCACAAGGAATAAACCACCTCTTATCAACTAAACAGATTGATTTTCACCTGAATTCCAACAAATCTTGATACTGCATCAGGTTAGTACATTCAATACATTTTTCGAATTGTGGCGGTGAGCTTTCTAAACTTATTTTTCAAAAGGAATGTTTTGAAACAGTAAATGAATTGTTCTAGTGGTAGTGTAATATCTGTATATAAAACTAAACATTACTTTTTGTCTTCGCTTATCATTAAAAAAAAAAAAAAAAAAAAAACTGTTGACAAGGGCAATGCTTAAAATGACAAATGTAAAAAATACAGATTTTGTTTTAGTAAACATTTATTTGGCAGCCATATCAGAAAATAGCTGTTTGAGAAAATCCAACTTTTTAAAGGTCACAATGACTAACGAAAGTAACCTATTTGATATTTTAAAAATCTCTAGTACGGTACTTTGCAAAAGTCGCAACAGTGCCCTGATATCTTTTTCTCTCTTCTTGTAAACAGGTTTACAGCACTGAATGAATCAATACCTTTATTTTTGCATTAAGACCTCTCTTCCATGTAACCCATTGCAAAATATTATAAAAAATACAAAATAATACTTAAATTTACAATAAAAAATACAGGCACAGCAATTTTGTAGATGACAAACAAGCATTGAAGAAATGTGATGTAACTTAAGTCCCAAACAATAGAAATACTTGTTTAATAACGTATTTTTAAATAAAATGTATAGAAAGTTGCCATATGAATTATCTTCATAAGGAATTAATACTAAGAAAGTGCTGTTATCTTGTAGTCATCCGAAGATTTTAGTTATCAATTAATTGATGACTTTATGCAGTACTGTTGTCCAAATAATTTTGTTGTAAGCTTTGAAATCCTATTCATGTATTACTTAGCACAAGATAATTAATTTTCTTGACTTAGTTTTGTTTATTAATTTTGGAATTTGGGTTATATTATTATTATCTTGGTTCTTATTTTAATCAAAATTATACTTTTAGAGAGCTAATACACTAATAGAGCTAATACACTAATAGTATAAAAAGGTTTGTATTTAAAGAACCTAGTACGGTATTAATAAAAAAAAAAAAAGAAAAAACATGGATATTGATGAAACTTTAACTCACAAAATTGCATCTTGAAGGACAGGATTTATATATCATATTATTTGATCAAATCTATGAACATTTCTATTGTTCGAAAGAAACAATTATTTTGTGGTTTAAACCTAACATTCAAGATGCAAAACATGGAATTTATAAGTCTAATATAGTCTTCTTTTTGAAACTTCACTTCCCATGTAGATTTGTATACGACAATCGAGCAAAATAAAATCTTAAATTAGACATTTTGTCACTAGAAAAAAGCAAGAAGTAAAAAATACATTAGTGAAAGACAACAATAGTCTATAACTTATTCAACCTTTTATTAAAGCAATTAATCGTTTGAACATTAAGTGCAGTTCAAATTTAATGGTCTTAATAAAGTATTTATTTCACCCTTTATCTATAAAACTGTACTAAAAGGTATTTAGAATTTTATTCAGGAGGAAGTGATGATATCAATTTGGTGATACTGTACTTTTAGATTCAACCAAATTATACCAACATTTAGCTTTTTAAAATTTCTATTTTCATGGAATTACAATATTATTAAATTATTTTACAAAATTTGGTGGAAACGGCAATACTTTTTCATATAAGTTTTATGAAAGTTAGTAAGTAGTTAGTAAATTTACACTTGATATTTATTTAGTTTTAATTATATTTATTTTTTATTTTTAGAATGTTTAAGAGTCTGTAAACAGTTGTGATAACACAACATAAAACTTGCATTTTGAAACTTATTTGTTACATTACAGTATGTGTAACTTGATATAGTACTAGAAAATAATTAGTAGTAAAGAAATATTTGATTTTTCCATTAGAAGATTTACGTCTGTAAAAGAGAATACAATTTTGACATAATATATAGTGATTAAGTGAAGAAACTGGTTTGATTGTTGAATAAGTTCGAAGTCATCTAAGAAAACTTTGTGCAGGTGTAGGTACAAAGGCCATACACCCCAATTTTCGTGGGGCAGTCGTAAAAAAGTAAGTATCAAAAGTCTCAAATTTCAAAAATGACTATTTTTCAATAGACATTTACGTCTTGTCTAGCCACTATTAATATTAATAGTGTGTTTACCTTACTTTTTCATAATGTTATATTTAGAAATTTGTTTTATCTAACAGCATTTTTATTTAAACTTTTGTTTAAACTTGTGTTGCCATCATCAATATTAACACTGTTATGTAAATTGTGTGAAACTAATAAAATGTTAAATTTTTAGGAATCTGTAGATTTTCTCGGCCATTTTCAAAGTTATCAATATTAAATTCTAGCATGTACTTCTGTTTTATATCTGAACTTTTGTTTATATTTCTGCATCCCACTATCAATACTAACACTGTTTCAATTTTGTTTCAATAAATCTTGTTATTAAAAGGAGTCGAAAATCATTGTTGATCATTTATCATATATTTAATGCTTATTTCGCCTAATTCGAAACACAGCTGCATTTTCCATCACAGTTCTCTTTAGTCTGGAGGCAAAAGTGAGAAATCCTTGGATGAAAGTAAATAAAAAACACAAACTCATACGTAAACACTTTGAGGTGAAGAACCTTCAGTCCAAATCATAATCACACTTGGCTAGTATTTAAGTTAGCTGGTTTCTGGATTTAGATTAAAAAAAATCTGAAAAAGTTTATTAAAAGTTGGAGCAGCCTGTCCTAAATTTTGATTTACTTCTGTTTTTGAATTAATAGTTAAAGGGATATTAAAAATATTATGTACTATAACAAATAGGCCTATAATGACAATTCTAACATTTAATAAACGGTATCAGAAACTGGCACATATTTTCTCACAAACAAATTTAAATTATTAAACAGATTCACTGTGATTTAATAATTGCATTAAAGTAGGAGAGTAACTAATAAATATTATTAGGTCTATTATTAGCTGAGAGAAAACTACTCTATCGATTTCGAACACATTTGCACCAAACATGTCAATTAGGCCTGTATACATGCACGAAAAAAGTTTTAGAAATGTTTTTTAAAACAATCCCCTTTTTGACCAAAAAAAACCCCAAAAATCAGTTATTATTAGCTAAACGAGGATTTTTAGAAAGATGCGGTTTTTTGCATATGGTAGGGTACATTAAGGGCTACAAATAAGCAAAATTTTATCAAAATCGTTACAGCCGTTTTGTTATGAAAAAATAATATCAGATTTTTCGGCCAAAAAGGGGGTTGTTTTTCAAAACTTTTTCGTGCACCTGTACAGGTTTAATTGACATGTTGGGTGCAAATTTGTTTGAAATCGATCTTATTGCACTTGAAGATATACACATCACTGCTGAAAGTAGTTACAATTTATACCGAGTGTTTCAAAATGACTATCGGTGTTTTAAGGCTTTGTAGTATTTATTATATTTAACTTACAATTAAAAATAATACATCAAATAAAGGATCAAATTAAAGTTTTTCCTGCAAGTGTTCAATGTGAGCACCATTCGTCGAGTCAATAGCCGAGTTTGTCGTAAACCTTATGCAGTGTGCCTGGAGTAATTGTTGCAACAACTGCCTCTTCAGTCGAGTAAGTCAGTTGGTAGCCGAGGCACATATACATGATCCTTTGTCAACCGCCAAAGGTAAAAATAGCATGTCGTCAGACCGGGCGAAAGTGGAGGCCATGCGAAACAAGCTCTGTCGTCCGGCCCCTTGGTGCCAATCCAGTGGTCGGTTGCAACATCGTTTAACCAATCGCGTACTGAGTTATACCAGTAAGGCGGCGTACCTTTTTGCTTCTAAATAATGTTCTGTGGTTCAGCTACTTCCAATTGAGAAAAGAGCCATAGTTGTAGCACATCAAGATAAGAAACACAAGTTACAATATTGCTTCAGCAAAAAATAAAGGCCCGTAAACTTTCCGCCAGGATATGGCAAAAAAATCATTCAATTTAGGAGTGTCTTGTTGCAACTGTACCATCTAGTGGGACTTTGCTGACCCCCAGATACGCACATTATGACTATTCACTTAGGTGAAATGTCGATTCATTACTGAAGATGACACGATTCTGAAAATCTTTATCGTCATTTGCAACACATCATTTGCACAGTTGACACGTAAACCATAATCTGTAGGCTTTAGAGCTTGTAACAATTGCAAACGATAAGTACATAGTTTTTTTTTAAAGGCGAAAAAAATTAGTACATAGTTGTATGCGTCTCCTTAAAACTCTTCACACAGACATCACTGGAAAAGCTATTTCACGACTAGCCTTCCGAACTGATTTCTTGGGGCTACGCTTGAAAGACTTACTCGTTCTACAGTCGCTCTTGGTCGTCCCTTACTCTTCCTTTTGCAAGGACAGCCGGTGTCTTCAAATTGATGATACCATCTACGGATGTTATTATCACTTGTAGGATTACATTTTAATTTATTACTGAACTCACGTTGCATTAAAAAATAAATAACTAATGAGCTTGACTTGTGAGAAAGTAACTTAGATAAAATAAAACCTGAACACAAAATCTCACAATAAATACGTTTACTAACCTCAAACGCGTTTCAACGACAATGTCGCCATCCTCAGTGATGCACGGGCTACAGTAACCAAACTATAACTGATCTAACAGTGTGACAACGCACCGTATAAATACTTAACCAGAAGGGGCGTACCCTACAGGGGGCGTGTCATAACCTATGCTAAGGCGTTAACCACCGCCTACCGTTTATCAAATATCTTAACAATATAACTTAAATAAGATTGCTAAACTAATATTAATATTTAACAAAACGTAGCATTATTACATTGATAAAGAATACTGTAAAGGACCTAATTCATTATTCACAATTATGTTACGGTATTTGTTAATATAAAAAGTTTCCCAAGCGTCCAATGTGTTGGGTTTAGTTACATGTTTTAACAGTTTAGAATTTTCTATTTTAAAATGATGATTTTCATCTAAACAATGCTTACCCATAGCAGATTTATCAGGCCTATTATATTTTAAATGAGAAAAGTGTTCTTTACCTCGTATCTTCATGCTTCTTATGGTTTGACCTATATACTTTTTAGGACACATTTCGCAGTTAATACAGTAAATTCCGGATTTGTCGTGTTCTTGAATTTTGTCTTTAGGATTACCCAGCATCCTACCAAGATTATTATCAGCCGTCAAAGCTACATTCAAATTTGCATATTTCGCTAACGATTTTCTAACAACATTACATAATGGTGGGGCAAACGTTGTTTTAACCCATCGTTGTTGGGGCTTGTTGCTCACAAGAGTGCACCTTGATTCCTTGATTTTCTTGAAATTCATTTTTCTTACTATGTTGTCTATTAATTCTTTAGAATACCCATTAAAAATCGCAGCACCATACATATATTTCAGTTCTTTCTCGTAGTTAACCTTAGATAACGGCAAGTTAACCAATCTGTGAGCCATAGAATTAAAAGCGGCTCTTTTATGCGCTGGAGAATGGTGTGAGTCCTCCGTTATATATCTATCAGTATGCGTGGGCTTTCTATATACACTAAATGACAAAACATTGTTTACCCTAAACACATTCACATCTAAAAACGGTAAGTTGCAGTCTTTTTCAATTTCCTTAGTGAACTTTATCGTGGAGTGAAATCCATTGATAGCGTCACAAAATTGATCAAGATTTTCGTTTTTATCAAATACTGCAAAAATATCATCCACATAACGAACCCATACTCGTGGAAAGTACTTCATTGAATTTTTAGCATTTATTTCAAATGAGCTCATAAAAAAGTTAGCAATAAAACTGGACAAAGGGTTTCCCATCGCGGTACCTTCATTTTGAACATAAAACTTGTTATTAAACTGGAAGCTATTTTGACACATGCACAAATTTATAAGTAGCAAAAATTCACCAACCTCACAGTCACTTAAATTGTTACAAACTAGCCACTCCTTAATCATTTCTATCGTTTCGGACACTGGAACACTTGGGTAAAGCGACACTACATCGAACGAAACCAAATATTCACTAGGCGTTAATGAAATATTTTGAACACTTTTCACAAATTCATAAGTGTTCTTTACGGCAAATGAAGGAGGAGGAGTAAGTTCTTGGAGGCGTGACACTAACCATTTAGAAATTAGATAGGTTGGCGAGTTGATTCCTGATACTATAGGCCGCATCTTCTTTCCTTCTTTATGTATTTTTGGCAAGCAATATAATCTCGGTAAAACTGGATTTGAAACAGTCAGTTTTCTTCGAAGATTATTATCTACCAAACTTTTACAATTTTTCAAAGTTTCATTTGCGCTCTTTGTGAACTTTATGATTGGGTTTCTATTTTGCACTTTATAAGGTCCGTCCGCGAGCATTTCTGTAACAATTTCAGTATATTCATGTTTATCCATTATTACAATTGCATTACCTTTATCCGCCTTTAGGTAATGCACGTCTTTCTTCTTTAGTTCTTTTACAACTTTACCATATTTTACATTTGAAGTTGGTGTAACTTTACGTGTTTTTTCTTTCTTTCTCACGTTGCATTGTAAATACAGATTCGGTCCTTCCAAACTGTAAGTGTAACCACTCACTACACAGTTTATCTGCAGTCCGTGGACTGCAGGCCAATTAACTGAAGATAAATCTCGCCACACACACACACACACAGTTCTCGGACAGGCTGAAACTTGCAGATTAGATGGACTGTCGTTTATCTGTGTGTGTGTGGGAAAATATCTTAAGATCTGATCTGCAGACGAAATCTTTAGGCGAGTTGAAAGTTTTGTGACAGATTTACTTGTATTTCTGTTGACAAAACTGTTAATGTATGGTGAGTGTACAGTTTGCCTGCAGTTATTAATCTGTCAGTTCATTATCTGCAGATCAAGTCTGTCATTAGAACTGAATAGTGCGTGGCCTGTGACAGTTAAAAATCTTCAGTTAGGTCTGCATTCAGCGGACTGCAGATAAACTGTAAGTGAATGGTTGCATTAAAACACAAAGAGTTTTCTGTTCACTATTCGCCAACTTTGCTACTAGCACTTTTTAACAGAAGACAGAGGAAACAGTGCACGCGCATGCACACAGGTGTATCAACAAAACTGTTTGAGTTCTTTTATTTTATGTATTATTTATAATTGCAAGTTACATTTAATAAATACAAAGCCTTAAATTCTGATATTAATTTTGAAACACCCCATATAATAAATTTGCTCTTACTTATTACTTAATCTTTAAGTATCAAGTATATTATTGTACAACATAAATGTTTGCTGTTTATATCTTCTTTTGTCAAGATTGTTCTCAGCTTCTACAGAATGGTTTTACATGAAACAAAGAGCAGGATACTTCTTTAGGTTTCTTACTACTGCCAAATGTTCATTCAAAATAATTAAGATGTTTTCTTAATTATTTCCAATCAAGCAAACCACTTGACAGATTTCATCTTGAAAATTTGTATTCCATCCTAACATTTCCACCAATAATTAGTTAAATTTAGAATAGATTTCATAGCAAATGATTTTAGTAAATTTATTTATTATTGTACATAAAATCAAATAATGCTGTAGAAAATAGAGTTACAGTAGGATGCTTAAACAGTATGATATTCAGCATAAAAATCAAATTGAATAATCTTTTATACATTTGTCATGATGGTACAAAGTTCATGTGATAGGGTACACTTTATCAATATGTAAATACTAACGTATCACAATAAAAGTAGTGTTTTTAAGGAGTCATTTTTGTTGGGTTAGAAGTTGTAAGAACATCTTTGGAAAGGTAGGATAACATTTAGTAATTATTCTATTATAGTTAGTCTGAGACATCCAACTGGCCTTTGTCATAGTTAGTTGTATTTACAACTGAATTTAATCCCTTGGAAACTTGAAGTTCAAATTTAGAAAACCTTAATTAAAATACAACCAAATTCAATAATGTTACAAATTACAAAACATAAATGACCTATTATCAAAAATATGTAAAACAAGTAACAAATTGTGCAATTATTAGTTTTTTAAATCTCTAAAAATATTTTAATTGAAGTGAGCAGCGTTAATTGATGTTGGGTTTTCCTTGGGCATACTTATGCATATGCACCAAGTAAGGGAGTTAGGAGGGGGGATATTGGTGAAAATTATAATCCAACATATTTATAATCATACGCCAGAAATACATTTTTTAAATAAAAAGTTAGACATCAATCAACGTAAAAGTATTATTGGTGAGCCCCAGTATTCATCTTTTTTTATTCAAAAATACAGTAAATGCATGATAATGAAGTCAATGTTGTTTATAGATTTTTTACTTATTTTATGTAGGTTTCTTGAATACTTGGAAGAAAATTAAACATTGTTTCCGAGTTAAAATATCCTGTGTATATCCAAGCATCAGTTTGTCTGAAAACTGTTGCCTTTTGATCAAACTTAGTGAACAGTTTCATCCCAGCTTATAAGTGCAGTAATGCTAAAATTAAATCCACATGTTTCCTTGTTAAAGAATTATAATAAAACGTTCAGTTTAAGTGATGAGATAATTAACTAAATTTAAAGCGAGACGAGCTTGTCGACTTAAAAGAATATCACAAGTCTGTGACCAAAATCTGGTAAGATAAAAAACAAGAATTACCGGTTATTTAAAATTCTGGGAAGCTAATCTTATCACCATTTGCTTAGCTAGTAATTATTTTGTATTTCAGTCATGAATTTACTTTTAGAAAATTACAACAGAGGATTTCAAAAAGCTACTCAACTTTAAGTTTAATATATTGTATTATGTATTTTGCTGTTTTGTTAAAATTACTACATTATAATATTTGTTATTTCTCATGAAATCTACGATTTTTAAATATTACATTAGGCATATTTAATTTTAAATACCAAGTCATAAAAGCTGTTAGTTTTATGGTAATTTCATGAAGGAACTAATTATTTTAAAAGTAACTACTTTTGCTTGATAATCATCAAAGCCAAGCAGCGATCGAACAGGGTGCATCGTCCTCTGTTCGAATTAGGTTAAAGTCCAATTTATTTGTGAAAATAAATAATTAAATCAAATTATTAAATAAGCAATCAAATTAATGTAAACAGTGAAGGGTTTCTGACAACTCCTAAAGTCCCCAGTCTGTGATTTAAACTAATTACATCTTGATAAATCTTAACTGTTTTAGTCAAATTTCATAAAAGCCAATAATTTTATTTTTGGGGGCTCGGTTGTGGTAGCGTGTACTTTCATATTTTTTGTTATATTCCCCTAATTTTACAACACAATGAGAAGGTACTAAAAAGTATTAAAAAAATAATTGTATATGTAGGATTTGTAAATATGTTCTGCAAATTAGGCATGCAACAAGTTTTTATCTGTTAAGCTGAAAAAAAATTGTTTACTATTTTCCCAAAACTTTTGGCTTTATAATTTTTTTAGTTAAAACTAGAATAATAAAAAGTTTTTCTTTTCAACGATTAGCACATGTAATGTTCTTACAGTTATTAAATATATCCAGATCTATATTAATAATATTTAAGGAGTTTTTATTTTGTTTGTTAAATGTCAGAAATTTCAATAATAAATGTTTTTATCAAAATTGACCTACATATAGAGATGTTAATCGTGGTCTAATTTATTTCTATTTATCAGTGATACTAGTCTGGGTCAAAAATTTATTTTAGAAACGATTTACATTGAAACATATTTTATTGGATTATATCTGTGAGATAGATTAATTGCAATAAAATTCAGATATGCTTCTGAAATAAATACTAAACATATCCTTATAGTTGTGACACGTTTAATCTAATTACATCTTGATAAATCTTGACTGTTTTGGTCAAATTTCATAAAAACCAATAATTTTGAAATGCCTTACATTTTACACAAATGTACATCTATTTATGTACTATGACATTTTAAATATTGTTAAGAACTATACAAGTAATCACTAAAAAGAAAACATTTGAAACATTTGATCACTCGACCATAGGTTTTACTCCGTAAAATACTAAACTCGAATGTTTCTGAAAAGGTATTAAAACTATATTTTGTTACTTATTAAATTTTTTATGTTACTAAGTTCAGAAAAAAATTATGACATAATTGGTGGAATTTATATTTTTTACTTTCTCACTATACTATAGTAGCTATAGAGAAAGTATAGTGATCGCAAAAAAAATCGATGTTGAGATTTTTGTGGAAATATCCGTTTTGGAACCTCCTAAGTCCAAAAAAGTGGTTTTTACAAAATGTCTGTCTGTATGTTTGTATGTATATCTGTATGTATACAAAGCTAGAGCGAAAACTATTAAATCGATTTCAAACAAATTTGCACCAGACATGTCAAGTACGCCTGTATAGATGCACGAAAAACGGTTTAAAAATTTTTTGAAAAACAATCCCCTTTTTGGCAAAAAACCCCCAAAAATTCAGTTATTATTTTTTTTATAAAAAAACGGCTCTAACGATTTTGATAAAAATTTGGCATATTTGTAGCCTTTAATGCACCCTACCATATGCAAAAAACAGCATCTTTCTAAAAATTCTCGTTTAGCTAATAATAATAATAATAATAACTGATTTTTGGGGGATTTTTGGCCATAAAGGGGGTTGTTTTTCAAAAATTTTCAAAACCTTTTTTCGTACATCTATACAGGCCTAATTGACATGTTTTGTGCAAATTTGTTCGAAATCGATGGAACAGTTTTCTCTCTAGAAAATAATAATAATATTTATTAGTTAATGTCCTACTTTATAAAAAATCACCTCTCCTACCCCACCCTACAAGCCACAGTGAAACTGTTTAATAATTTAAATATGTTTGTGAGAAAGTATGTGCCAGTTCCTGGTACCGTTTATTTAATAAAATTTTGTTGGTGTGCTTTCACAGCATTGTAAAGTCTGGAGTTTTTAATAAAACAATTCAATAGTAGTGCAAGTTTCATAATTTGAAGCACTCTGGGTTTGTATCAGGTGTATTATACTGTAAGGGACCATTTAATCTTATTTTACCATCTTTAAACTTGTCTTAACAATAAGGAAGAGTCATGAAATTAGATACCATACATTGTTGAAATAATCTATCAAATCTACAATTTAGATCCATATTACTAAAATCATTCTGTCATAAAAAAAAAACTAATGCAAATCTCAAAAATCCATTTCTGAGTACGAACAATTTTTGTAGCAATTTTATAACATTAGAAACACATTGTGTTAAGCATTGCCTTCTTAGTTGTGTAGGCTATGATATCCATAGTGAGTTGGTGTGTGTTTTTAGCGAATTTCCGTAGGAAAGATGATGAGCTATTGCAGTGACTCTTTTGGTGAGACCTAAGGTAGGGAGTAGTAAATGAGCACTGACCCTGGTCCCCAGAACACGTTACTATATGGTTTTCTTCAATAAACTTTGCAATATGTTGTGCAAAAGTTGTATCACTGTTTGAGAGCACAGTGATTTAAAAAAATTATTTGTACTTATATAATTCAATAATATTTGATTTTCATAATTTAAATATATTATAAAATTTGTTCCAAAAAATCATGACTAGGCAATAGACACTATGACTGTATTACTTGTCTTTCGAGGCAATATCACTGGCAAAAAATATCAACTAAAACAATAATGGAGTTTGAAAAAGAAAACCAAACTGAATTTGTGAAGTTGTTTTATTTGACGACTAACACATTTTCTTAATTAAAGTAAAGAAATAATCTAGTTAAGTTAGAGTAAATAATTGAAACCCAAAATCATAAATGTGAAAAATGACAAACACTCGTCTTTTAAAAAGATCCACTTACAAAAAAGCTGAGATTAGAAGTGAGGCATAGTTTTGTTCTGATAAGGTTCATGAGAGATCCAAAAGGTAATTTCGATTAAGCCATTTAAAAATTTTTTTATTTTTTATCTAGCCAATAGTTTCATATTTTACTTTAAAAATTTTTTGTATTATTTAATTGCAAATTAAATAACATAAATGTTCAAGTAAAGCTGGAAAGTTGGGTTGATTAAACGTTTAAAAAAATGGTTTCATGAACTGTTAATAAGTACATTTTTTTACTGGTTACATTTCTATCATAAGGTTTTGTACTGAATATTCAAAAATCTAATCATTGTCTGGAATAAAAAGCGTGAAGTATGTATATTTCTAACATTTTGATTATTAAATTGAAAATATTATTGTAATAAAATAGCAACAGACATATATTAAGTGTGTTCACACAAACATTTTTATAGATCTTTGCATTGGGAACATTTATTCTGTTAACTGTTTGGTTTGATTTTTGATGGTTGAGTTGGCATAAAACATAAAAAGCAAGTGTAAAACAGAGTTTCCAAAATTTTGTTTTTATTTTTGAGCCACTGCACTGTTTCACAATAAAAGAAAATGATTCCACTTTTTCATTTCAATATTTTTTATATATTTATTATTGACATATAGTTTTTTTTAATTCTTCTCTTTATGATAAAACAT
Source organism: Philaenus spumarius (assembly GCA_018207615.1). Taxonomy (NCBI): domain Eukaryota; kingdom Metazoa; phylum Arthropoda; class Insecta; order Hemiptera; family Aphrophoridae; genus Philaenus; species Philaenus spumarius. The sequence continues at coordinate 856,324 of JAGFPH010000013.1, read as the reverse complement.
CCGTGTGAAATCAATTTTGATATAGGCTTAATTAATTAAAAACTATTATGAGAAAAGTGTTGAGTGCCCTGTGTTAGCTATATTATTTTCACACTTATGAAGGTGGTCCAGATTTGTCTAAATCTTGTTATAGTGATACATTTTGTTTTTCTTCTATTGTTGTCAGGAATGTTGCCATGGGAAAAGGTAGGGTGTATCAATCCTCCCAATAATTTGAAAACCCAAAAAGTTGGGAAATTTTTGATTTGAGTGGTACCTACTTCAAAGTGTGAATATTGTAGTCAAACATTTTACTCAGAGTTAATAAAATTTAAAACTAAAACCATTTAACTTAAAAAATTGGTATTTTATCGATACAATGTTGTCTTTGAATGGAAAAGAAAATTATTTTGTCAACATTCACAACATTAAGTGAAAAGTTCAACTACAAAAGAGTTGTAATTTATTAAATTAATGTTCCAGGGAATTTGGTTTCAACAAATATTGCTGTTGTAATAGAACTGATTGTCAGTGACAAAATGTCAAATGTCTACTCTACTCAAAACCCAGCTCCCTCCATAGTCTAGTTTGTTTACTTTTCTTGCTCATTGATGAAATTAATTAGTTGATTTTTTAATTGAAAAGTGATTTTACAAATTGTTTACAAACGCTATTTAGAGAGGCAAACTTCCCAAAAATTTCCATGCACCCCTCTTTCTATGTCACTAAGCACAAGAGCAATTTAAATGTCTACTTTAATTTTGAAAGGATTTTGTGAAAAAGGTTGAAAGATTTACTTATTTTTAATGTAGGCATTACTGGTAGTACATCTAGTTTATTCACATTTTGAGAGTACTTGATATTTTAGATTTGTCTAATTTTCATAGAGATCGATTTTCTTTTCAAGGCAAAAAATTGTGTGGAATTTCTGCGAGAAAATAGGTTATAAAACATTTTATTTTTAATTTAGTACTTTTTTAAATGTTTTGTTAGCGTGATTTTATTTGTCATGTGAAATAATAAGTGCAAATTTGTATAAATCAAAATTGATTTGTCACAGGCTTTCTTGTTAGAAAACATAAAGAAGGTTTTGTAAAGTTGGTTACTAAATTAATACATAACACTGTTTGGATGTGTAGGTAGGTAATTGCTATGAGGAAGATGTAACAGAATAACGAAATATTATTAGTCAAGAGTTTATTGGTATTGAAACAGGAAATTTTGACTTCTAAGAAAGCACATTTGATATTGAAGAGACGTAGGAAAACAGATAAAACAATAAACAGCCAATTAATCAGACACGCGCTTATGGGTAATAACAGAGCATTCTGTGAGACTTCTTAAAGTTATAAAATATTAACATTTTTATATCAAGTTTCTTCAAGAAGATTTTTTAATTGATTTATTCTTCTTGGGGTTTTATTTTAGACATTTTGAACAGGTTTTACTTCCTAGATTAAATGTTTGCACATTTTTTTTGTTGTTTTTTCAAAACACTAGAATATACTTAATGTTTGAAATTCTCCTTTAAAAAATAACAAATCTACAGTATGTTTTGAAAATATTCCTTCAGAAAATGCTTATTTTATTATTCTATATATTTTGAATATTTTTGTAGTCAGTGTGATCGGTACAAGTATTTTGGACCCAAAGAAGCCAAAATTAATGAACGTTACCGGCATACTATTCCCTAACTACATGCTCGCGAGTCATAAAATTGTATTTTAGACTTTTGTAGCTGTTGCATTTAAGAAATCTCTTACAAATGGAAAATATTTGTACCTTAAATTACTTATTTTGATAGAACACTTGGCAGGCTTTGACCATTTTTACTTTTGACTCAAATATTTAAATCCAAACCATTTTGTTTTCTTCAAAATTTAACATAGCCTATGTTGACTATTTCTGAGACAGATCTAATAACACTGAATTTTTATCAGTTCTAAAACAACATACAAATAAAAAAACTTTAGTCTTCTTATACTCTTTGCGTAGTTGGATAGTAATAGTTACTACATTACTTTAGAATTAATTCTACCCATCTCACTGGAGAGTTTATCTGAATAACTGTAACCACTCATAAATATATTATATGATATAGATAGTAAACAAATTTACAATTTAATTGTAAAGATTTAGTACTACTTTGTGTAAAAATAAAATTTGTGAAATGACATCATATCTAATTAAGTGATAAAGAGACTCTAAAATAAATTATTAGTTATTTTAAAAAGCCAGATGTGAAAAGATAACAAAATTGATAATTTGTTTGTTTACAATAATAACATGTTCTTATTATTAATGAATATTAATGTTTTAAACAATACTATCTTTGTTTTCATTATCTTAATGTAAGTCTGAATTCAAATTAAAATTGTAAATTTTTTTTAAAGCATGTAGGTATGTATTTTTTAACAAGATATTATCTTTTAGAAGGCAATACATTTTAAGAGAACGTAGGTGGTTCACAAGATTTTAAAAGTTAATAAGGTTATGGAACCACTTTAAATTCTTTGCATTTCCTTGCTAATTTCTTTCTAATAGTTATAAAACTTAAGATTAAAAATGGCATTTTTGCAAATGGAAAGGTCCCAGAAAGGTAAGTAAATTTGAGTTTTCTTTTATCTTGTTCAATTTTATTTCTTTGGTATAACTTTGAGTTGGACAATATTTGATTGTATAGCTAACAAACTATTCTTGTAACAAACTAGAGGAAACCCCTGAATGCTTCGCACGCCAACCCCGTTGGAACCTTCTATACATGTAATAATGTTTACGTAAATAATGTTAAATGTTCAGATCAAATTATTTTGTATATTTTATAACACCAGTTATAATAAAGGTTAAAAGAACCAGCATGACTCAGGTCTACAGTTTAATGAAAAAGCTATAACATAAAAGTTAAAAATACAAATAATTGCTTCAAAGTTTAAAATCAGCTGTTAATAGAAATAATAGAGCAAACAGCTGTTTTATATCTTATTTTATTCAATTGGTTGCTATGGTAATAAATTTAAATACATGTGTTGGTTTATCAGTCTAGGCCTAACCTAAGATTTTTTCTGGCTAAATTTACAAATTAATATTGAAATAAAAAATGTGTTTATCAAAATTAATTATAGCCTATATTGCTCAGGGATAGTGTAGCTTTTTATTAGTTAAACTATTTTTTCATTAGGTTCTATAGTTCCAGAGATTACCCCCTACATACAAACAAACCAATTTTACCTCTTTATAATATTAATGTAGAAGATGTAATACTTCTATGTCTGAAAATATTTAGTTGTTTTTTGATTAGCATGTTTGTGGTACCAAGTCACTATTTTGATTATTATTAATTTAGTTGTTGCTTAAATTAAAAATGTATTAATTGTTAATTGATTATTATTATTATATTATATTATAAAAACTCCAAAATCTAAAATATATTTTTTAAATAAAATAATCAATGATGTTATGATTAATACAATCGGTTACTTTATTTATATTATTTTTAAAACTGCTCAAACAGGTTTTTCTGATTGATGTACTATAAATGTTTTAACCAAATAACTAACTGTTTAGTCTTGATTTCCTCACTACACTAATAGTTAGTTGTAAAGTAAAAACACAGCTACGCAAATTCCTTGACAGATGATCAATGGGAGCATTAAAATAATAGTTTAGATGTTAAGGGCATGAAGTATGAAATGTGCTTCTAACATAATACAAAACTGTATCTAAAATTGTTAGATATATTACATATCTACATAAAGAAGAAAGTGTGTGGGTATATGTATGACCTAATTTGTATGTGTGTTCGTTATCCACTCCCAGACCGTTTGACCGATCAAGACCGAATTTGGCATAGTGATTAATTAGCACAAGAGGGAGCTAACACTATGAAAATTATTTCGAATTACTTACATTAAACAAATTAAAAATGAAGTAACTACTCAAAAACAATATCACCTTTAATTCGCATGAGAATAGGGAGCTAAAATTTTGCATAGTTGTTTCTTATGTAATACATACAAAATTACAGTCCTCACATTTTGATTATTTGCGTTTAAGGAATGAAAACGGGTATACCAACCCCTACAACAATAAATATTCATTATTTTAATTTATTCAAAGCTAGAGAGCTGCAATTTGGTTAATTTATTTCATAAAAGTTACGCAGAAAAAAAAACTTGGAAAAAGACAATTTTGGTCATTATTCGGGTTAAAATGGGGTATTTAGGTTTAGTTGGCTACTTGAATTCTCCAATAATTTAGGTTTAGTTGGCTACTTGAATTCTCCAATAATTTAGGTTTAATTGGCTACTTGAATTCCCCAATAGTTTAGGTTTAGTTGGCTAAATTTACACCTATGCAATAAATATAAATTCCACCAATTCTGCAAGCTAGAGAGCTAAAATTTGGTACTCATATTATTCTTAGGTATTATACAAGAATGAAAGACCATTCTGATTTTGATTACTTGAGTCTAATGGGTGAAATGGGATAACTACGTTTAAAGATAAATAATACTTCGTACACTTGCTAATGAAGCTAGAAACCTGAGACTTGACACATTTTACGTTTAAGTCATATGTAGAAAGCAAAAACATTGCTTTTCTATTATTTGCATCTATGGGTTCAAATATTCTTTGTAGCCAATATTTTAGGTAAAATTCATATTTTAGGTAGGCCTACTCGTGTGAAATGCATCTCAAAACCTGATTTGTATCTCTTATAAAGCATAGCTAATCATGTATGTGCCTACATATAAATGGGAAACCTAAATCGATTTGGACAAAATTCACTACGGTATGCGTTTTTGAACCAGGAATTTTGGAGCTGAAATCGTTTTTGGGATTGTGTGGAATGGCAAGGCTTAGTATTAAAATTATTTTACTAATTACACCTGCTAGGATCCATATGAGTACAATTTTCTGCCAATCCTAGCATAACCTAGGATTGCGTCACCCGATATTCTTTTCATCCATTTATTCATATCTGCGAGTGGAGCCTTGGTGGTTCATATTATACACATAACTAGCTGGTACTTGAAGCTTCGGTAGCAGGTGTAATTAAATAAATAAAGAGACTAGCAAGTAAATACTGTCCCTTACCACTTCACGCAATTAAAAAAACAATTTTAGATCCGAGTTTCATGGCCCAAAAACGTATAGTAAGTTTTGCATGTTAAAAAAATAAAATAAAAAAATGCATGTTTAGGTTTTGGTAAAGTGTGAATAAACAATGAGCTTAGGAAAAATTATTTATTTCGAAATCACAGACAGACACATTAATTTTATTTATATATACTGTATTTGCTATTTGTAGTTTTTTAAAATAATAATTATAAATTTATTTGAAAAAAAGCAAGTAGTCAAATTGCTAAAAGCTAAATGTCATCTTAAAACTATTTTAGCCAATTAACTTGTAGAAGCTATTTTAGAAAACCAGAAACTAAATTTGACCTAAAACCATAAAAATATTGATTGTAATAAAAAAACTTCCCATATGTGTGTACTGGTAAGTATAATCTAATGCAGTACATGTAGTGTAGGCTTACATTCCATTATTTACATGTAGTTTCAATATTTAAACTAGGTAAATTTATCTAACATTTTCAGCATAACTGTTAGCTTGTTATTTGCCATCCATTTTATAATATAGCCTACTGTTTTAAAATTAATATAACGGTTTGAATTGTTTCCTATATTCATTTTTAGTTAAAAATCATAAGAAATTTGAAGTCAATTCAAAGGTATTTAAATTTCTTATCAGGGATTGAAGGATAAATTGGAAAAACAATAGTTTCTTGGTTGTAATTGAGAGGTATATGATTTAGTGTATTCGAACCATGGCGATACAACATAATATAATTCATAAATTGTTTTATCATAATATAATGTGCGCTTTCCAATGAATAACCTAACGAGAAAACATTAATCGAAGTACATTTTAAGAAATCATTTCATAAGAAACTATTTTTAACTACTGCAGTAAAAAATAGTCATCCTGTTTAACCGGACATTTCAAAACATGTAAGAATTGCCAACGTCTGATTGTGCCGGATGTTCGGAAAAAAATCATTCAAAAATGATCATTTTTGTTAATATTTTATATCAGAAATACTACAGTAAATTATGCAAAACATCCCAAGCCTTTATACCAGGTAACTAGTCATATCCCGTCAGCTTGGAAGCGAGCCAACCACCGTTTGCTTTACTTCCACCCTCCTACCCTTAAAAAACCACAGATATGAAAAGCTACCTGATCTCGCGAGATTCTAACCCGGGATCTTCTGATCAGGAAGATCCCACATTACCACTCGGCTAAGGCTTGCATTGAATAAAACTGAAAAATAACCGCTCTTAGTTACTTTACAAAGCAACTATATTGCCTATCTCGCCCCTTTAGACAGATCACCGTCGTTATAAGTGAATTCTTTTCTTCTGGTTAATACTTTCTTATTTTGAAAAAGTAGTGTAATGTTTTTATTTAGCAAGGTATTGGCCCAAAATTTTTAACATAAGTATACAACAAAATGTGTCTTAAAGTGATGTGCAAGTTTTCAAGTGGTATATTTTTTCTCTACCTGTTTGCTTCATACAAACTGGAAATTCTATCAAAAATTTTTCTTTTGGTAGGTATATAATTTTATTTTTTCTAAATTTGTTGGTATATTATAAAATATGTTTAGAGTAGAAAATATTATTATGTATAGGTCTATTAGAAGAAAAACAATTAAAATATGATGATATCTTATCAAATAACAAAAGTACAGCTTTTTTTATGAGAAATCGTTACAAATTCGCTAAATCTGGTCGGCACTTTCGGGTACACTATGGGAGAAAATGACTGGCAGTGAAAGGGTTAATGAAATAAGACCACTGCAATTTTTAAAACTCTCCAATTGAATGTAAAATATATTATTATTAAAAATGATTAGTTTTTTATATGGGAAGGGAAAAATTTGTTTTACAAAATGAATTTATTGTAATGTGCTATTAAAAGCAAAATTTTGCAAATATAGAACTTTTAATATGACCATTGCAATTTAATATAACCCATTCAGAAGCAAGAAACAAATGATAATTTTTCCATTTGTGTCAATTCTACTGTTATCATTTTTGATACCAAATCTATAAGCAAACACGTACGAACCAGATGTGTGATTTATCAGTAGCAGCCTTTTTTGTCGATCCTGACCTCATAGTTGAGTTGACAGTTTGCTTTGTGTATCATTGAGTGTTATCAAAAATGTAGTTAGTCAGAGTAGAAATCTGAGTATTTCGTTGTTCAAGTCATTGTGTTTGGTGTCAGATATGTAGTACATGTTTTATCAAAATCTCTTATCAGCTGTTTCTCATACTTCAGTTTGTAAAACAATTGATAGCAATCGTACGCAGTAGTCATTTTATTTTGCAGGCTTTTTGAACTATTAAACTTTATTGACAAAGCTATTGATTATTTCAAGAGTGTTTGAGCATGTAATATTTTTGAAGTTGTTTACCTTTTTCTAAACTTTACCGGTACCGTACTTCAGTCTCCAGTTAGGATAACGATTTCGGCTTTTGCTTTATAGAGGATAATTAACAGGTTCAATACCCTTCCAAGCAAAAATGTACAAATGTGGTAATTATCAAAAACATTTTACCTATGTATAAACAAAAGTCTTCAGTGGCTTGATAACTGGACAAAAAAATTGCCCTCATATGTGTCTATTTCAGGTTCAAAAAGCCAAAGTATTATGTTGCAAAAGCTGTTGGAAATAATAGTTACTTCTGACAGTCCAAAGAAATTAGACATTGCTTTCCGGAAAAATTCTGGAAAAGCTAAACTGTGGTTCTAAACAAAATGTAAGAAGTCCCCATTAATCTGAGGCCTGTTAAAAATTGAATGCTGTGTCAAAGGCCATAAAAACATTTTTTTTATGAATACCTCATTAATGGTAACTTTAATTTTTACGGAAGAAATGTTCATTATGAAATTTTTAGCCTAGGAAATTGTATAAACGTAGAATAACTTTTATCATAGGGGTAACTTTTATTATTTTGGAGGTAATTAGATATTCAAAGTTGTAACAATTGTATTTCTCACAAAACATGCACTCCTTTTCACAACTCTTCGAGGCAGAGTAGAAGATGTCTTTCTTTAGTTAGCGTAATCCACAATTTCATTAGTTAAAAAAAAAATAATAATACATTTTTTAATTGTTAATTTTTGAGTAAAAGCAGAAAATTTCAATCATCAAATTAACATTACTTTTCTTATGTTAATATGCTTGACTTCCAAGTGTATTTTTTACGGTGCTGTATATGAATCATCGCGAATGTAAAATTTTGCTTAACATTAATTTTTCTTCCATAGTTTCTGTCAACACTTGACTCTATCAAATTATCAATTTTGCATCCAAAAAATTCAGTTTTGTTATTTGTGATTACTCAGCCATTTGCCATCATTTATGTGTTATAATCTATGCACAACGTTTTAGGAATATAAATCAAATCCCATTATCAAGTGACTTAAAACTGTAGGAACACGAGACTAGAGTTTTAGGCCTGTGTAAAAGAAAGCTTTAAAAATCAAACTAAACTAAAACTATACCAATAACTTTAAATTATATACAGGAAAAATTTACCCCACGGTTGAATACAGGATAATAATACACGGTTGAATTTATTCAAATTGTTTGTTTATTTGAAAAATAATAATTTAAGCAACTCATTAAAGAAGAATTTAGTAAATTATGATCATTGTTCAGGAATGTTATTTTAACATAATTTTTAAAATATAAACTGTTTTAATCTTCAGTAAATAAATGTTTGCCTATGTTGAGTCAAGTGTTAAAAGTAAGAGTTGAACAAATATTTGTTGACTGTATAGGCCTACAGTTTTTAGTCTGAACAATGTATCATTTTAAATGTGAACAGGAATATCATAGTATTGTAAGTTGAGTCAGTTACTATTACGGTATTTTTGTTATAAACGTTTGCATATGTTAGGATTGTGATAGTTTTTAGTTTAAGTCATGGAGCTTTTAGATCACTAAGCTTAATCTTAAATAAGCCTTTGTTTTTTTAAACTTTGTAGTAGTTAATCAATTTCAACTAAATTTCATAAATTATTCAAGTTTAAGTATTTTTTAATTTGATTGTTGTCATATTTGGTATAATTTAGCCTTGGCAGAAAGAGACAATGAAAATCGCTATTGCCAGAAATAGATAGGCCTACTGTAATTGCTTTTCAAGGAAACAAAGTTAACATGATGATAGGGTGAAAGGGCAATGACATAAAAGAGAATTTAATTTTATACCTGGAACAGACTGTACATTATATTGGCCTATCCAGTTTCCCTTATTGGTTTTTACATTTTTCTACTTTACTGTGTAAATTATTAAGAAGGAAATTTTTTTTGGGTCTATTCTCTTTGGTCTATACTACATTACACAGTATAAAAAGTATATTGTGCATTGAATAAGACATCAGTAATTTCTCAAACTTTTCTATCTTTTATAAAATAATACTTAAGATGTTTTTTTATGTTATACCTCCATCTTAATTGCAAAAAACATTTTTTTATAATAAGTTAGCTTGTATTTCAGTTATTGTGCATGATAAAACCTCTTATTTTAATCTGTAGTAGGCCAATATTTATTTATATAGTATTATTATTTAAGGCTAACAACAGACGAGACTCCAGTGTATGGGACACTAAATGTACTACCAGTTAAATGTGTGTTAACAGACGAGACAACTGAGTAGGGCGATACAAGATTCTGTGGCTCTACAGTGTCTCTCCGCGAGAAGCTGGGACACCGAACATTGTACGGGATTCCGCAAGGGCATTCATTTGAATTCTGAATATCAGACGAGACACTAGTAGCCACCATTTAAAAATAAGTAAATTGTTTACGTGTAAAAGCTGATTTACTTTGCGTTTTATTAAATTGTTCAAGTCTTACAGTATTTATTTTAATTATTCCTATCATATATTTTTACAAACTTATAAAAATTATTAATTGGTATTTAATATAAAAATGTCAGTAGAAAATTTTGACGCCGAGTCATTTATAGTAATTATTCACAATTGACCTTGTTTGTGGTGAACAAGCGATGAATTTTCTAATAAAACTTTGAAAAAAAAACATTGCTGGAATGAGAAGTCTTCTGTGCATTTATATAAGAATTTGAAAACCTTCCGTTTATAGTTAAAAAACTATATAGCCTATTGACAGGAGCTATAAACATTCTGAATGTTTTGAAAATAAATAGAAGGTGGCTGTGACGTCAGAGACACCGGTGTCTGCAGTGTCTGAGCCGGCTACCGATCACGGACACCGACCGCTACCAGTGCACTGGTGTCTCGTCTAATATAAGCTAGATTAAGAGTTTTAAAATTCTAATATAAGAACAAAATTATTACTCACGTTTTCAATGGTGAATCACAACATGCAAGTGGGTCTTCAAATGCTATCCTACAAGCAGATGACAATCCAGATTGAACTATTACTCCTAAAGGTTTTGTACGCGATGCTTGGTCAATTGTTGGAACTGATCCTAAACTTTGCCCATAAAGTATAATATCACTATCTTGCAACTCGTAACGGTCCACAACTGCTGCATATGCCGCAGCAACGTCTCCATATAAATTTTTCTCTGACGGCTTTCCACTGCTTGCTCCATATCCACTGTAATCGTATGAAAATGCATTGCACCTTAGTTGATTTGCCAGAATAGTTAGGAAGGAAAAAGTTCCTCCTAGGTCACTTCCATTCCCATGTGAATAGAACAATGTTAATTTTTTTTCAGGATTTATTTTTGTATACATACAAGCTATGGAAGAACCATAACAAGTATCTGTGTAAAAGAAATCTGTTATTTTGCGATATTTTTCATACTTTTGGAAGAAACTTAAATCAGTGCTCACCTCTGTGCAAAAACAATAATTATCACCGTCTTGGTTATACTCCAAGGAATATGTTGGAGGATATGGCGGGATGAATGCTAATTTATCTATCACATTCGATGGACATGGGGGACAAAACAAATTACATATTTTACATGCGATCATTCTGATTATTTACTATAACCTAATTTAAATATTTACTGCCTGATTTATTTAGATTTTTGTAGTTTAGGTGTCCTAAAGTTTTATTTCGGTTATAAAAAGCTAATATCATAACTTATCTTTACAAATATATGAGTAAAACTGTAGTTGATTTAATTTTGTATTATAAAACTATACCGTACCTATACCTAATGAAAGAATTCATTTTTTACTTTATGATGCGATTAATTTGTTGTGAAATCCAAATTACCATATGACTAAGGAAAATGAAGAAGAAAACTCAATTGGCATATTGTTTGTGTTTTGTAGGCAGTGTTAAATATCAGAATTTGATTTGTTGGAGTTAGGCATATAAAGTGCAAATAGATGAAACGTTAAATATAATTTTTAAATTTTAGAAAATTAAGCTAAAAGTTTTTCTTGTAATGTATTTTTTACTCTGATGTAAAATTTTATTCACTTGAATAACAGTAATGTCTCAGCTGACTTGTGCCCAAGTTGTACAAAGAGATAAATTAATTATAAACAAGATCAAAATAATTATTGTTTATTTTTACTAAACTTTGATCAGCTGTAACTTTTAACCTTTAATAATCCATCCTCGTTGGAACCTTCTACACACATATGTTATGTTTTCTTTATAATAAAGGTGTAGCTTATAATAGTAACTTCAAAACTAAGATGGTGCATAATGTTAAAGGTATAAATCTAATTATTTCATATATTTTCTAATAGAAGTTTTAATAAAGGTTTAATAGAACCAGCAAGGCTTATGTCTACACTTAAACGCAAACCTAAAATAAAAAGTTAGAAATACAAATAATTGTTTAAAATTTTGAAATCAGCTGAAAATATTATATAAATACCTACCTGATTAATGTACCAACTATAAACACAGTATTTAATTATTATTTATTATGGCTCCCATTGCCGTAAATTATTTAGTATAGTGTGTGATATTTTTACGTTCAACAGATGGCATTGTTTATGTAAACCTAACCTAAAAGTTAGAAATACAACTTTTTCAAAGTTTCAATTCAGCTGTTAATGGAAATATTAGAACAAACAGCTGGTATATGTTTACTATACCAACATAAACATATATAAACACATTTCATTATTATTTATTATGGCACTCACATTGCTGTACAATTATTAATATAGTTTGTGTTATTTTTATATCCAACAGAGGTCGCAGTTTAAAAAAAAGTGTATAAAACACTTAATTCGTGTGCATTGTTGTGTCAAAATTTCAAAGGAATCGGTAAATAACTGTTGTAGATTTTAGATTTTGAACAAACGAACATTTATATTTTTATTTATATAGATACCGGTATTCTATTTTGTATGGCTAAAAGCCTCTATTCATGTTTAATTAAATTGATTAGTACGTAATTGGTAAAAATATTGAGTGCGATTCAGACAACCTAAGTTTTTTTTTTAGTTTTTAGACCTGTTTAAACTATTGTATTTGGAGCAGTTATTTCCCAGTTCGACCTATGCAACATAAGTGAAGGTGTGTATGGACTTTAACTTAACCTAATATGGTGTCACATACTATTTTAAGCCACTTTATGATAATTTGTTTATTATTCCTTTCTTCTAATTATTAAGAAAGAGCTAATGATATTCATAATTTGAAAATATACCAAGCCAAATCTATTGAATACCGGTACCCAATTTATCAAAATCAGTAGCATGGTTTATGAGCTAGAATGGACATAGTCTTCGTATTAGCTAGGATTAACTTCATAACTTTACAGATGTTGGGTAAAGTGATCAATGTTTGCGTATATAGCAATACAAATTCTGTATTTCAAATATTAACTTATCCATTTTGCGGCCTCTTGATGAGGTATGAGGAAATTGAGTTAAGAATCACAAGTTTTAGTTTTTTTAAACAGTTCATAGATCCATATACATACCACATGATTTTGTTATCTACCTTTTAAATAAATATCAATGAAAATAAGCTAATAACAATTTTATGGTTCATATGTATATTCATTTGGTTTATTTATGGTTTTGCACAAAACAAACTTAATTACAGTTTTTAATGTGTAAAACACTCTACTCAAAATTTAAAAAAACTTAGGTTTTATGTTATTTTTAAACCTTAATTTCCAATCTAAATAAACATAAACACCCATAAAATTGCATGCACAATAGCACCCAGCTATCAAGTCCAACTTATTTAGTTGGTTTTGTTAATAATTATATTCTTTGTATTCTCTCAAAAGTATGTGTTTGTTTGAAACTGTTATGAAAGACATATGGGAAATACAGAAGGAGAAACATAATCTGTACGTAAGAGTAAGCATGCATCTGTATATTAAACAGTGAGTCATCACAATACAGGACAATTTGATCAAATGTTAATTCCCTATAATTAACTTTAAGAGTGTATAATTTCAAATAAAAATCCTTCTTTATTAATTTCCTCTTAGTTTGCTAATTTTTAATGGTTGTATTTTTATGTTCTATTCCTTTTGAGTAAAGAAAGATTTGGTTATAAAATATTTGTATATAAAATTGTTTATATAATATAAAATGTGTTTTAGTAGTGTGTATGATTTATCAGTTATTTAAAGTCATTTCTAAATAAATAGTACATCCAGTGGCGGATTTAGGGGGGGGGGGGGGCTGTGGGGGCTGCAGCCTAGGGCGGCAAATTTTTGGGATTGTCAAATTTGAATGAAGAAAAAAATACTTTTATTTAACTCAATTCACGAATTTAAAAAAACCAGGACTTGGCCTCTTGTTGAGTGTGGGCTGACCAAGGTTGTATTGGGTAGCTGAGGCGGCGCCGTCTGCTCAGAGTTTTTGAGTCAAAGCGTGTCATAGGCAGAAGGCAGTGGCGCACCCGGAGTACATAAAATCACAAGTCAGCTGAGTGCTAAGAACAAGAGTGACAACAAGCAATTTGTTATCAGTTGTGCTTATGTCCATGTTAACATTCTTCTTCAATTCACCTATACTTTCTTTTGTATGGATACAAATATGAGCTGTGGTTATTTATATTTTAAACAAATATATCAATAATCTGGAGTTATAGTAGAGTACAGTTGAACTGTTTGTTCTTGCCACTTGATATATTACATGAAACCTAGTTTTTACCCCCAAAATAAATGACGTCTGTTACTCCCTTACTCAGAACTGTAGCCTCCAGCCGATTTTTACTACACAAAGCGATTCAACTGTTGAACTGTACGATAATCATTTGGGGTTATTTTAATTGACAATGGAATTAATTACAATAATTATTGAATACTTTAATACAGTTTTTAATTATTTTAAAGATTTCTTTTGATAAATTGTTGGTTTTTATTCATTAGCTGTCTGGATTTTCTCAATACTACTATTTGTAATGTAATAAACGTACAACGTATGTGTTGTGCAATTGTACATTAGGACAATAGTACAATGTGAGTTAAAATTTGGCAATATAAAAATAATTCAATGGAAGTGTAAAATAAAATAGGAAGAAAGTAGCTAGTGATGGGTATGGGCTAGCAGAAAGATGTTTCTTGTCCCAAACGGAAAAACAAGGTGTGACCGTGTCATTAAACTTAAGGGAGGACTTCCGAGAGAGTTATTTCGGTTAAAATCTATCTAAATTAAAGGTAATTGTGGAACAAGATACAAATAAGGAATTTTTACATCTGACAAGACACAAGAGAAAAAATTATGCCTTACTCATGTAAAAATTAACTTTACAATATATAAATATTATCCTTAGTTCAGATCAATTTTTACCTCGGTAAGGCCCTTCGCTCACTCGAAGCGAGAGAGACTCGAAGCCAGTGGGATTCCCCCTCCACTCGATTTCCTATGTCGCCCAACGACATAGGTAGATCTATGCCCCTAACGAGGTGTTTTGCTGAGAGAGACTCGAATTCGAAGCGAGAGAGGCTCGAACTGTTGAGGGAAAAATCGATCGTGGTGCTTGAATCGATGAGTTGAGTGTTGTTGACCATTTAATGTGAAATTTGAGGGAAAACATCCTGTGTTATATAATCATACCATCCAGGAATAACTTATTCTAGGAAAGAGTATACAGAGAAAGCATGAAATGAAATTGCCAAGGAAGTAAATTTGTCACCTAAGAATCTCATATCATTTCATTTTACTTTCTCATTATACTATAGTAGCCTATAGAGAAAGTATGTATAGTGATCGCAAAAAAAATCAATATTGAGATTTTTGTGAAAATATCCGTTTTGGGACCCCCTCTGAGTCCAAAAAAGTGGTTTTTACAAAATGTCTGTCTGTATGTAAGTATGGCTGTATGTATACAAAGCTAGAGCAAAAACTATTCGATCGATTTCAAACAAATTTGCACCAGACATGTCAAGTAGGATTGCATAGATGCACGAAAAACGGTTTTGAAAAACAACCCCCTTTTTGGCAATAAAACCCCCAAAAAATCAGTTATTATTTTTTTATAAAAAAACGGCTCTAACGATTTTGATAAAATTTGGCTTATCAGACTTTAAAATGTATTTGGCGTATGCCTTTAAAATGTACCCCTACCATATGCAAAAAACCGCATCTATCTAAAAATTATTGTTAAGCTAATAATAATAATAATAATAATAGTTTTCTCTCTAGATAATAATAATAATAATATTTATTAGTTAATCTCCTATTTTAATAAATCACCTCTCCTACCCACCTAGAATTATGAAGTTACAGTGAATCTGTTTAATAATTTAAATATGTTTGTGAGAAAGTATGTGCCAGTTCCTGGTACCGTTTATTTTCTTTAATATAATTATAGTTACATAGTTTTACTGTAGATGAAAATAATCATTAAAAAAAAAACTGATTAAATTTAAATTATTGAAGCCATTAATTATATAGAATATCAGTTATTTTAAAAACCATTAGTTATTTACTTTGGGGGTTATCCGGTGTCTTATTTTCCTTTTTTCTTATTTTCTTTGTGCCAATTCGATATTAAAGAAAATGTGCAACAGTAGAAATGTTTAAATCTAGGCCATTCTATAGAATGCCAAACATTTTGCACAGCTCTTCTACAATTCTTTTACCGCAAGAAACAGCCGAAATGATAGTTCCGTTCGATGCACCCGTATTCTTTTCATCCGTCGGTTGGTACCAATAGAACATAATCTCTCCCTCATCATAAACTGATCATTTTAAAAACTTTTGAAGAAGAAAGTTTTGTACCGTTTGAAGACTGCTAATTGACTGCGAGAAAAATCACCCCTTGAGCGGAAGATATATCGCATAAGACGCATATGATGGTCGTACCGCTTTGAGTCTGTCCCGCCCTGTGGGCGAAGGGAATAAATGATATTGTTTACATTTGTCAGATATAAAAATTCCTTATATGTATCTATCCAACGATTACCCCTGGGTTTAGGGTAATATCTACCTAAACAAATTTTTTTAGTGTAGGGGCGGCAGATTGCCACTAGCTCCTAAGCGTCATTGGTGTAAATCCCCCTTTGAGTACATCTGTACCACTATTTCATATATAAAATATAATGTAAATAGTAGCAGAATTAAAATTTTTGGTAGAAATTGCCAGATCTTAATTTTCTGTTTTAAACAGATACATTGTGTTTTAAAAATTGTTATACTGGGTAGCGCAAGAGTCACTTGACCCTGCTTTAAACAAATACTGTTTTATTAAATTTATTACAGACAATACTTAAAATTATTTTTTTGTTTCAAACTGTTTTCCTTCTTCATTAATGCATCTTTCAAGTCTTCCGAGAACACTGTTACATACTCTATGGCATTGTTCGTTATCACTGTTCAAATCATAGAATGCGTCGCATATGTAGTTTTTCAATTCGTCAATGGTCTGTGGCTTTTTAGAATAAACAAAGTCCTTGACGACACTCCAGACGAAAAAATTCATTGGTGTGATATCTGGTGAACGTAGAGGCATGTTAATATCTGCCCTTCGACCAATCACTCTTTTTTCAAATAATCGTGAACTGTAGTGGTATAATTTGGTGGAGCACCATCATGTTGGAAGTAAATTGCCTAAAAGTTTTCAGCACACATCATGAGTTTTTGTACCACGTAATTTTAAAGCATATCGAAATATTTATCTCCTGTCACTGCTTCTTCAAAAAAGTATGGTCCAAGTACGCCAAATGATGATATTGCCCCCCAAACACTCATACCTGGTTGATTGAGTTGTTGCTCTAACAAA
>JAGFPH010000013.1:807999-835520 GCA_018207615.1 Philaenus spumarius | reverse complement strand
GGGGGGGGGGGGTAGTATTCCAGTCGCGGACACGGCGGCTCCCATATTTAGTTGGCAGATTTCGTGACGTCACGTTTCACTTGGGGGGGGGTAGTATTCCGTATCCCCAATTTTGAATCATTTGCTAAAGCAGTCATTCCACTGCATCCGACAGAATGCATAGGTTGAAAATTAAGTTAAATATGTCAAGTAGATAAGATACATCAAGTTAATGTATGAAATAGTACCTATATTACTCTGTGAAGTTTGCCAACCTGCGGTGTTTGACAACTGTTCATGTCATTTAAAATAATTTAGGGGTTTTATTGATATTGAGAGTTAATTCATATTCTCAAAACATAGTTCATCATATTTTGTTCAACAAATATTATCATATTTTAATGATGGTAAATGTCTTGGTAAAAATATATAAACACACCATCATTAGAAATTAACTTTAAAAACTATAAAGCGCTCCTTTTATACGTTATATATTAAATATTTTAATATGCTGGAATTTTATCCGTAAGTTAAGTTTTAAATAAATTTTGTTCTTGTCATCTAGGCTTTATTCCTGGGTTCATAATTATTTTTACGTTAAGGTTTTAAAATAGGCCTCTAAGCATGTTTGCCATTTTGGTTTTTTAACTTTAGGGTAACCTACAACGAGAGTTGATACACACTCTTAGAATATTATTTATTATATTCTTACCTTATTACGTAATAAATAGGCCTACATATATCATATATATATCGATAAACATACAAAATGCCTATTAATACCAACACGTTATATGCAAGCTGCAGGGTTCATCTTAATAGACATTTTTTAATGGAAAGTTCTTTAAATTCAATGAAGAAATAGAACATTATCTTGATAATTTTATTGTTAATTAAATCATTAATTATTTTATTGTTTAGGCTAATAGTGATATTTTTATCAAAATGTTTTCAACATAATCCTATATCGACAGTAGATTTCTCTTCACAGACATTTAATTTTTCCTATACATCTGGCGTGGTCTGATAGGTATGTATATCAGTTGAGTATGGCAAAAGTTGTAAAAAACATTTACTGAATAAAAAAAGAATTGCGTTTAGACATCAAAAACGTCATCAAGCATTAGTTAGTGGTACCGGTATCTCTCGCGTGTTACTTCTTAACATCTGATGATCGATGCTTGACATCTGAAAAAGCTGTAGTGTTTTAATGCAAAAGGGATCATGCGACAGATCTACATCAGGCTAGTGGTTACTGCAAATATTTTTTCAGATAATTATAGTAAAATATGATAAAAATATTTAAGTTATCCTTTATAAATTTTGTATTAGTCTTATTTTCAAAATAATATATTATTTACATGAATCCTTGCTAATCTTATTCATTTTAGTTGTCATATATGTAAAGGTCAGGCTTCAGTACAATTGTCATTCATTTTGTACACAATATCGACCTTGACTTAAACTCCATGACCTTCGCATGTCAAACTTTAGTTGGTAACTATTGTTGAATTCATATGATTTGACAAAGTCACAAGCCTATATCACTTGATAGCTTTACTAGTATCAATAATGTGTTGATGTTGATAAAGCTAAATGTAAATATAAATAAACTTACACCTATACATTTTAAGCAAAGTTTCTTATTATTTTATTGCTGTGTTATGCCCTATTTTTTAGTATTTTCATAACTATATCATACAGAGTAAATTCTTCTGTATCTCTAACTTTATCTTAAAAACTTCATCTGGCGACATTTTGGATTTCAAAACTTTATACATACTTCAAATATGAAATGTTATGAGGAAAGTTAAATATACATCAACAAAAGACATTTTTTCAAGATGAAGCTAGAAAAAGCAGAATGAAATAATTTTGATTGTAGAAGTCCTATAATGTCAGCACCTCGTGTAGTTTTTAAAATATACTCACCACTTTGTTTTTGGAGCTGATGGCAACTAACATTCCAAAAACCAGTGAACCTATTTTGTAATTATTGGCAATGTGGTTTAAAAAGTAGTAATTTATTATTAAATGGGACACAAGTTAAAACTTAACATATGACAACTTTAGCGTACATTGTCATGAAAATATAAAGTCACATCAAAATTAGTTTGCATCATATATATTTGCACCATTTGGAGACCTTGAAAAAAAATCATTTGTTATTTTATCCTGGATCTCTGTGCAAATATCATGTGTCAAAAATGTGCACATTTTCCTTCATTGCAGGCAACATGATCATGAAATAGAAACCACAAGTAAACAAACATTGCTTCCGATAAAATGTCAGTGGTAAATGTTGACTTTTACGACTTTTAATATGGTAATTTAAAACGATTCATTTTCACACCATTCTGAACTTTTAGCAAAATCAATAAATGCACATTTTAGAGGTATACTCTTCAGTGATAGCATTCTTAATTCAAGTTGTTTTTTATTTTAGGTGTCAACTTTCATCTTAAAATATTTAGAAAAATGTGGTGATTACTAACCCTGATGAACAGTATTTAATGCAAATTAAATGTTTCCTTTCTTTTAATGCTAGTTGATTCTTATTTCAACAATGGTGAATATACAGTGTGTCCTCAAACTCTCTGGACCCCTTTTGTGGATATGTTCCTGGGATCCAAACAAACATATTTCACAATATAAACATGGGTCTACGGAGCTTATTTTTTCGTTTGTCTGTCTGCATGTGTTGTTTACAAAATACCTAATATTTTTGGAAGTAGAAGAGATATTGAGCTCAAACTTTGTATATCTATTTGTTCCCTAACCTTTTATTACTGTACCAAAAATTAGAACATTATTTTAAATATTTTCAAAATGGCGGCCTTTTAAAATTTTTAATGTCAAATATCTCAAAAACTGCTAACTTTACAAAAAATTACTAGAGACAAAAAAGTTTACTCTTTTAATGACAAACACGATGTTTTTTTATTTTTTTCTGTAGCTCAAAGGGTAACAGAGATTTTGACAAAAAAAGAAAAAAATATTTCTTGGTAGTTGTCAACAATAACCACAATTACTCTAGAAACAAAATATTTTAAAGTTATTATGAGCTAAAATAATAAGTTATTTGCATAATGTTCCGAGCACTTTCTGAGCTGATTCCACTAGCAAAAAATAATGAAAAAGTTCATATAGGCCTATTCATAGATCCGGGAATGCTTCGTTAGAGAGTTACAGCTGGCGAAAGATTTCACCCGTGTTTCAGATTACTCACAGAAAGGAATCATTATTGAAATACCGTATGTAGGGTGTTAATTAAGGTGTAAAGTTTAATTTAATTTACGAGAAATGAGCAATTCAATACCAATCGTATTCATCATTGTTAATAATGTCATTGATGGTTGAACATTCACACTCGTTCTCTTTTTTGTTTTTCTTGTGGTTCATTGTAGTTATTTAACAGGTATTTTCTTCTATTATGTTCAATAGAATTGTCGTGAGTAATAACAATTAAATACTCTGAACCGGCAGTTTAGGTAATAGCAGATTTTTCTGCATGTAAAAAGATAAATACAAGCATATTTTTGTGTCAATAGTGTAAAAAAATGCTTCAGCTTGTGTTTTGTTGAGATTTAGCTGAATTTTGAGGAAATGTTTTTCAGAATCACCTTCTTCTCTTTTAATTATTTCATTTAAGTCAAGACCCTTTGAACAAACATCTGCCACCGTAGCTCTGAAGCTTGGATAAAATTTTGTCACAAATGCACTTCTAAAAGTCCCTGTTTTACCTTCAATTCGTTTTCAGCAGATTTTGGTACATTTGCTACATTTTGGCAATACTTAAATTAGAATCAAGGTAAACTCTGTGATTATTTTTTCTGTAATAATTCCAGAGTGATTCCAGTCCCTTGAATTTTCTTATAAATCCTATTAGGCCTACTGATTAAATTGTTTACTTCTGTTTATTTCTTGTTTTCTGTATCCTCCTTTAGTCTTTTGAGGTACATTAGAATCTTCCTCCTTAAAGCAAGTCAATTTTGAAAATAGCTTATAAACTAATAACTACATTAACAATCACCGATGATGAAACTTTCGCTTATTTTATTTCATCACAACAGCTCAAATAGGACAGTAAACACTTAACTGGCAGCAGAAAGGTTTAGTACAGCAGCCAGCATTGCAAGGTCATGTGACCCGAATCCGAATACTGCGCTGTGATTGGCTCCATGGACCTGGCTGTATTAGAAACTAAACGCTTGTGAAGCTGGCCATTTTTTTGTAAAGAATTCATATTTTTAAATGCATTTTTAACACGTTTCTTGTCGTTTTTGTAATGAAAGAGCTTTAGTATTGCATAGAGGATGAAACCTGATGGAAACAATGTCTAACTCATTTTGTGAAAAAATGCACCTGGCTGTGTTTGTAACTGGGCTACTCAAAAGGCCTTAATCAGTCTCATTGAATTTTGTTTATAATATTGAAGTTCAATTTCAACACATACTAAGCAGGATAAAGTCATCTTACATACAAATCTTCTATTAAATAAGGAAGACCATGGCAACAAATTCAGTGCATCATAAAGAATGGCATAGAGATCTATGAATATTAAGAAGACAGATTCCATAGAACAGCCAGGAAAAATATTCTACTTTCCATGTCGATAAATAATATCATAACTGTACAAAGAATAATCATCATCTAAGAATCTTTTAATTACAAATTTTATTAGAATGTTTCATGATATGAAATAAACATAAACTTAACAAGTTTTCATCAGTAATAAGTTTAAAATGTCTTCCAATGAGATAGTCTCTTAACTTTTTTAACACTTCAACTATAGCTGTATAGTATACGCTTCATTTTCTATAAATGAATGACATAGAGATAGCGTAAGAGTTACAGCGATCACATAATCTAAAGTCTCTGTTCCAATTTTAAATGGAATTACCTCTTCTATATTAGTAATCACGGAGCTAGCTATAATTTTGCTTCAACCTGACAGTTGGGGAAGTTTTACAGTTTACTAATAATAGAATTTTTTCTGAAAATTTTAATATAAATCTCGAGTAGTGTGCACTATGATAGGAAATGAAATAAGGAGACAAAGTGTCACAAAAGAAATGGAATAAAATTAAAGTTGAATCATTTATGTTGTACGATATGAACTCGAATGGAGTGAAGAATAGTTAACAACTTCGCACAATGAACAGACGATTGAATCAACAACAAATAAATAATAACAAGTAAATGACAGATTAAGGTAGCAGTGGCATTCGATTAGCTTGGAAGAGCTCTAATCCCATTTCTGCAGGCATTTGTACATCAGCACAGACAAATAAACAAGGTTTAAGAGCCATTCTAAACCTCAGACTCACAGAATTTTCCGTTTATACCGCGCAAGAGCTGAGATTGAGTTCTGACGTAGCATTGGAATGCTATCATTCTAGAAAATAAAAAAAAAAAATAGAAAGAAAAAAACTAAAAAGTTAGAAGGACTTGAATTATTCTTGTCTTTAACCGTAAATAACGTAAGATAGGAATAAGATGGAGGCCTCTAGTTTTCGTCATTTACATTCTTGTTCCAATATCTTTAAAATGAGGGGTCACAAGGCAGGAGTTTACATTTAAATTTTAGAGCTGTCCCCAAAATTTCCCATTTTGGAAATGGTAACAACGTTGTTTTATGCATAAAAAAGTACATCTTTATGCCTAGTAAACATTATCTGAGTTTGGTTTTTAATCACTCAAAAGTTATAGGCGAGTCTTCCAGACTTTTAGTTCACCCTGTATTAGACTTTTTAAATTAAAGCTTTATTAAACATAATAATTGTGGTTAGTATATTATGATAACTAACTGATAAACATCAACTAAACATTAGCATATAATTAAATTATAATTTTACAAAAGTTATAAATATTTTTACAATGTTGGAATGCTAACGTTTAGGCACTGTATTCGGGGAAAGTGATCTCAAAAATCCCTGAAATATGATACTGTATATGGCCAATTGGAATAATATTTTTGAAATTATAGTTTTTCTGTTACTAAATTTTTTTAAATAACTGTTTATGTGGATGAGCATAACATTTAAACATTTACAAATATTATAAAACATTCTGAAAATCGTATCTAAGGTGCCAGATTTTGTCAATTTCAAAATGGATTTAATAGAAAAATAAAAGTTCAGAAAAATGGATTTAAACATATTTAAGAAACGCTTAAATAATGCAAATTCTGTATTTACTTTCAGATTATTTAAATTATTATAAAAATATGTTACGATAAAATTTCCCAGCATTATTTATTCTGGCCTAAGTACTCCTTCAAACTTGCCAAGAATTTTTGTTCACATTTATTTATGAAAACCAGTTTGGGTTTAGATTGTTTAAATGATTTGATTAATATGCTTCATCTGTTTAGCATATCTGTCAGAATTCAAGATTATTGGTTAAATCGGCTATTTATAGTTGTATGATGTCATCTGTAGTAGAAAAAGATGTTATGTTTTGAATTTTGGAAATAATTCATATAACATATTACAAACTCCACAGATGTAATAATATTAATAAAACACAAAAAATATTTTTATTAATTATTAAATTTTGAGTAGTAAACAAAAAATTTAAAAAAAAAGACTGAAAGACAGAAAGGAAATAAGACTTAAAATAATAAGTAAGACATTAATATGCATTTATTGAACTTTACCTTATATGATTCAGTTTAGATGTCTTTACTTGGGAACTACCTGATGTACTGTACATAATTACATCAGGTAAAACTGTTTTCTGTTATTACAATTACACTCTCTGACATGGGTTTCCTGAATCTATTAATGCTTATATTATAGTACACGAGGCACACTATTCACAAAGTGTTCCTAGCAGTCAAACAGGCAACATCATGGTGGCCCTCACTTATAAATTGGAAGGTATTATTTGTTAAGTTTATTTTTAAAATAAATTATCCATAGTACGTGTTTGTAATTTGAGTGTTTTTATAAATACACTGTCTAATAATATTCAAAATGTGTTATTCAAAATGATTTATTTTATGCAAAGTGTACTTTCAAATAGTTTTTTGTTTATATATTAATACATTTTCGTAAATTTTGAGTTGTTCAGTATTTATAAATTATATCATTTAGTGAATGATTTGTTTTTAAAAATCAATCCCGTGAACAAAACTACATTTTTAGAATAACATCTGTTGTTTATCGCTGACTGCTTTTGTTTAAAACTCAGCTGAGTGCTAAATAATTTTACACATTCATGTGGAATTTTGAATTGTATATTATTATTCTACAGGGTGGTTGAAAAGTACTAACCGTACCCCTAATATGTTGTTATTTCAACATGGTTTAAGACAGCCCTATTTGTAGAAAAGAGCTGGTTCTATGAGCTTATATTCTAAAGTTTGGCCTTTAAGGGACTGGAAAGTATTGGGATTTTTTTAAATGTCAAATGTAACATATGATCATGTGATATATCATTTGAAAGACAAGAAACATTTTATAGTTATTGTTTCGTCCTATTTGAAATTTTTGATTTATTTGTAACGCCTTGGCACCTGTTGCCCCAGAATCATAGCTAATAGAAGCAGGGACATTTATTTACTTACATATTTTAGTATTAAACAGCAAATACCTGCCTTAATCAATAAAAGTCAAATAATACAGGATGCAAAATAAAATATAATACAAAATATCATTTCAAGTTGGCCTACAGGTGCTGACAGATTTCGAAGTTCCCATAAGTAAATTAAGCGTAAACAAATCTATTTGCCCCTTGTGATAAGGGTTGCAGTATCAAACAAAAAATTTCAGATAAAGGTTTTAGTAGTAGTTAGGTGATTTAAAAACAAATTTGATGGACTCGATATTCTATTCTATTATTTATATTAATGATATTCTATTATTGCTATACAGGTGTTAACTAAGGGAGTAATGAATATTTTGTGTAATGAATAATCGTGTTTGTTCTTTAACCCCTATCTTGCCAGCCCTTGAGCTATTGGTTGGTGTTATAAAAAACTTTTCAAACAAAAATGTTTAGTACTAATGTACTTATTTTAGGAGATATAACTACAAACCCATTTAATATTTTCCATATTAAAGAAGGTTTTACTGATTTTTCAGTTTTTCAAAAAACATCCGTACTTCTACTCCTTTTTCTGATTTTGCCCATTAAAGCGACTAAGATTTTTCATCTATAAATTTGATATATCAGTCTGGAAGTAATCTGTGCAAAATTACAGCGGTTACCTTGTTCATGAAAAGTTATATATATATATATATTAAATACAGTATATACTGTTAACTGTTTTGGGTTTAGGGACTATGAAATAGAAATCTAGGATTTTCTGGAAGTTGCTCCATGGATTACATGGCAACAACATAGAAAAAAAGTTTTAAATCAATTAAGATAAAATATTGTTTAAATGTAGTTTTAAATTTTGTTTAAAAAAAAAGATGCAGTTTATAATTTTAAACTTTTTGTAATAAAATAGTAATAACAGTAAAGAAAACTTATTTTATGAAGAAACATGTTATATTTGAAAAAAACAACGTTCATCATTGTATTCTGAACTGTATAATTTCATGTATTTGGTCATATTAATGTTTAGCCTTATTAATGCTAGGTTGGTGAATAAAAGTCATTCAAGGTATATATATGACTACTGGAGATTTAAAAAAGTAATTAACAATATCTCATAACTGTAGTAATTATTTTAGTGTACAAAGTAAACTCACTATTTCTAAAGTGATTAATAGAAATATCAATAAACATTTTACAATTACAGAACGAAGCATTGTTCATTTTATACTGTGTGTGAAAATTATGAATCTTAATTACAATTTCAGTTTTAAAGCAGGCTAGAAATAATTTTTTTCCTTCTTACGGTGTTTTATCTAGAAGTATGCTATAAAGAGTTATACAAAATTATGATTATTATATAGGTAATATTGCCTATTTGAAACCTTATGAAATAAATGTGATCAAAATAAATAAATAAATTTGATTGGATCCAGAATTAAACATTTTTTAATGATAAGTTATTTAAAAATCAGACTTAATAAAGATTTACAGAGGAAATTTTAAGATTTTATATTCCTGATTTTCAAATTTGAAATTAATATTTTTGTACTACAGAATTATGGCAGTATATTAATATTTAGAAAAACATTTTGATATAATAATAGTTCTTATAGACAAACTAATGTTTATGAGTTTTAAACCATCGCCCTAGGACGCACAGATTATATTTTTAAATGTAAAAGTATCATTCAACTCCATAATAATGTCCACATTAACAGACTAAAATGGGGGCAGAGTGAAGCAATTAATATACTTGATCAAACAAATTTAATATATATTTAAAATGCATTGTTCTGTATCCAAGTCACTGATTAGATTGAATAAAATGTAAAAATTATATCCGTCTATGTGACTTTCAATTGAAAAGTAATTTACTTACTTACTCAGTATGACGCGTTTCGGAACTGGTTCCATCATCAGATATCCCTCTGCTGAGGTCGTCACAACATTAAAATAACTTATTAAAAGACATAACACATATAACACTTATACACGCACACATCAACACAAACAATCCATATAAAAATACAACCGCGTGTGCACACGAACGACTCCGTTTGACTACTGAAGCCACGGTTTCCCTTTCCTACCAAGTTTATTGTTTGCTTTTCTTATCTAACTCCCTGGCGAAGTCGTACATTAAATTAGATCTAAAATTCAGTAGGTCGTTTAACACATGATCTGGATTTTCTGATTGCGCTCTATATATTTCATACTCCTCCAGCGCGTCCATTAGCTTGCCCTTCTTACACATGTGTAGTGGACGGAAATTATTTTCAAAGTTAGTGTAAGAATGTACTTCTTCCGTTATGTGGCATGCGAAGTTGGATTTGTCAACGGCTCCACGGTTACTTGGGAGATGTTCCTTATATCGTTTTTTAAATTGTCTCCCGGTTTGTCCTATATAAAAGCATTCACACTCATCGCAATTTATTCTGTATACACCCGTCTGTTGCTCTAACGGTGTTGCTTTTTTAGGTTTTAGTAGGTTTCCAATGTTATTCGAGGTGCGGAATGACATGGTAACATTTATCTTCCTCAGTGTGTTGGTCAATATGTTAGGTAGGACTACTCCATATTCTGTGGATCTGAATGTTTTTTTAATATTTGTTTCCATTGTTAATATATATATTTTTTATAAATGTTAACAATATTGAGGTTGGTAGCAGAAATAATTGATTTTGCATGAATGTTTGTGAATACCAGTAAATCAATTTTGTATGTAATTTTGCACTATTATTTATATTTGATGCTCTAGGCCTACTATTGATGGAATAATGAAGATAATGTAAACTAATCTAAATTCGTACTTATTTCCTATCTGTTAATTTACTACTTTAACACACTGTTAATTTAGTTTTTGAGGTTTTTGTTTACATAACTACATCACGATCTAGCAGCTGTTGCTTTTTGGATTATAATTAATATCTAACAGTGTTACTAAACAACTTCTTTTGGAATCTGCCTTACTTCCATCTATTAAACAGCTTAAATGGATAGATAAAAAATATAAGACAATTTTTAAAATCAAAAAGGCATCGAAATGAAAATTGTTTTATGACAGACCTGAGTAAATTCCTAATCTATTATGTTTTATATGATAAAATTATTGCAAATAGTGTTATCTAATCTGTACCAAAATTAATAAAATCAATAAAAATATATTTTGTTTAACTTAGATTGGACATATTAAATATTTTCTCTCAAAAACCCTAGAACAACCATTGAGGAAAACTGTACGAATGTTCTACATATATTTAGAAAATGTTTGTTAGAAAAAACAATGTGTATGGGCTTTCATTTTTACTTTATAATATTATCAGACAACACTTCTGACTTAAATTATTGAAGTTTCAACCATTTCATATTGATTGGGAATAAACTGATTTGATCAGATTTTACATAGACTAAATAGTTCTAATTTAAAGCTGTAAAAGTCTAGACATTTATGTAACTAAACGTCTATTTAAAATCCAGAGTAGAAATAAGTTGTATACTTTTTAAGGATCAATATTCTACGCACTATTTTAAATATCTATTATTGGTTTTTATGTACTAAACAACTGTATAATGTGTATTAACTTAGTTTTAGTTATATTAATTATAGAGTTAATATATTTGATGTAAAGGTATTGAGTTATGCAAGGTAGGCCAGGAGGTATAATATGGATGCGGAATTATCAACTCGGTTGCGTAATAGGTCGTACAATGCGGAGCAAGACAACTGCTACAAAAGCAACGATTGTTTTGTTGGAGGTGTCAACAAGGAAGCTAGATGGATTATATAAGCATAATCCAAATCTAGAATCTTGGCCAAAGTGGGTTGGTCGATAGGCCACTCTGCTAAAGTGTGAGGCCAGAAGCTAGGCCAGTTTTGTGTGGAACGAGAGGCCGAGAGATCCGACATTGTGGGGCGAGTTAGCTTCGCAGAAATCTCTATATAGATCAGCGTTTGGACCATTGGAACGTCTGGAAGAGTTGTCACGAGTCAAATGAAGGAAGGACCAGGACGTATTGAAGACAGCATACTGAAAGAGCAAATCAGAGTATTTTAGTCTATTGTTAAAGTCACGTTGAATTCAGAGTTTTTGGGTTGATAGTATAAACGTAGCTTGTTATAGTCGCCTATACCGTACATCCAGTCTGTCTTTTAAACTCAATACTTGGTACCATATATGAATTGTGTATTAAATATTATTGTTAGCCAATGTTAAAGAAAAGCATATTTCCCGAGTTAAGGCAATTGTTTAAATATAAAGTAAGCATTCTATAACTGAACCACTGATGTAATTTTATAGATCTGTCCTTTACCAATTTAATTTTTTTGAATGCGGGGAAAAAAGGCATTGAAAATCCTGACCCTAATACAATGCATTTAACAATCTGAATAAATAAACTTTCTGTATACATGTAATAATTAAAATTATTTGTGTTTATTTACAGCCAACGGAGGGAGGATGTTGCTGTCATTTGCTCAAAAGTATAGTTATGGGGTCGGTCATGTCCTCAACGACCTGTGTGCCTCAATGTGGTTCACTTACACCCTTATATTTTACAACAAAGTTCTTCTCTTCAGTGAAGCTCTTTCAGGAGTTGTAGTTCTCGTGGGACAGATCGCTGATGGTTTGGCCACTCCGTTTGTTGGTTTTTTTTCAGACCAAGGAGGAGATGAAACATTCTGTAAATATGGACGTCGGAAATCTTGGCATCTTTTTGGTGAGTTTTAGTTTGACCTACTACAGATTAAATGAATACAGATTTTTGTTCAAAATCTCTCTTTATTGGGTTCTCTTTTATTTACTGGTAATTAGAAAACATAAATATTCTGAATTAATTCTATATTATGTAATTAAAGAAAATAAACACACTAAACTTTGGAGGTGTTCTTTTATAAAAAAAATAAATACAGTAGAGTTCCACTATTTCGAATCCCGCTAATCAGAAAATCCATCTATACCGAACAGAGTTCAGAAAAAATACAGATTTTTTAACATAAAAGCAGGTGAAATGAAAAAGACGTGCGTGAAAAACGTACATTTATTGTTATACAAATAAGTTAAATAGAGACATACATAGAGCCTAAGCTTGATGAAAAAGCCTGAAACCAAATTGGAATGAAAGCTGGTTTTGTTTCCTTCACGTTTTCCATCCGTTTTGCGGGAAGGAAGCTACCGCAGCAAGCGTCCGGGTAAACAGATATTGGGTCCTTCAGAAAGAAGGAAGGATTAGATACAACAGCTAGGCACTAGTAGTGATGTTGCCATCTGTAAGTTGCGTTCATCCGTTTTTCTTCTCCGTTTTTGTTATCTCGAAGTAATTTTATTTTTTTCTCGATCTTTTTTCAAGACGATACGGTACTAAGGGACAGACTGTGGAATGACAAAACGGACAGTTCGAACGAGCTATCAATTCCCCTCCGTTTTTTGAAGAAAACGGAATCGTAACGCAACTGAAGGAAAAAACGGATGGTGTAAATCTGCACTATGGCGAGGTCAAGAGCATTTGCCGCGTCTGCGTGTGATATGAGTTCAGTTTGAGCGTTCACCTCATCCTCGTTTTCCTCCCAGCTGTATCAACGCTGTATAAAACACTAGCAGATGTCCACGCACTTAATTTATGCCTTAACAAGTCAATACATTGATATTATTCATGAAATCCTCCTATTCGGAATATTTACTACGTTGTAAATATTTTTGTCTAGATTAGATAAAAAATAATAATAAATTTGTTTAAAAAAAATATGTTTTTAGTTCCGGTAATAAAAACTATTTATACAAACTTTCAAATCATTTTTAAAGACAAAAATGCCTGTATTGAAGTATTTTTTTCTAAATGGGTATACACTGTGGCATTTCCTTTAATTCCAACTCTATGAAGCTCTCTTTTGTAAATTATGATGATATATACCATTTAGTAAAAGAAACCTTAGTGAAAGTTTCTATTTAGTAATTAGATAATTACTTTTTAACTTAATTAATTAGAAATAAACAAACCTTGCCTTTTATGATGTAGTATAGGTGGTATGTTAAAGTTTTTAATATTGCTGTATTTACAGAATAGTAAAATTTTCAACTTGGGTAAATTAGCTTGTTAAAGTCTGTTGCGTGATTCAATTTGTTTGAAAATAAAGATTGATACTGGTATCACAAACCACAGATTTTCTATTCAAATATTTTAAAAAGAAGTGGAACTAATTACAAGAAAAATGGTTGAAATGTGTATTGTTTATCCATATTTACTCGCACATAGCAAGTTTAACTAAACACATTTTGGTATATTGGCTGTTATTTAATTGTAATTTATTATTTTTCATATTTTACTTTACAAATTTTACAAATTCAAGCCTATTGTAATAGTTAACTACATACATTTTTTAATTTTATTTGGTATATTAATTTTAGGTCCTTAAACTTGTATTTGTTCACATTTTTAAAACATTTTTGTAGTTGTTTAAAAAAATTATGGTTTTATTGTTTGTGGCATCTAGCCCCAATTTCCTTCCAATTATAATAACGTATGAGTAAAGAAGACATTAAAAGACACTAAATTTATAACAAATCAGAACAGCTTTGTTAATTTTCATTTCTTTGTTATAAAGTCCCTTTACCCCTTTATTATTTTTGTTATTGAAAATAAGTTAACAAAACTTTGTATATATCTTGTGTTGTAACAGGTCACATTTTTGACATATCTGAACCTTTATGATTTTTGGAGGTTTGAGGGGTTAGGGTGTACAAAATTTCAAATATAAAGGTAGGTCATGTAATACATATTGAAAAGCTTATTAAAAGAGAAACAGCATGGCGTAAACTAGAGTTTAGTATCTTACTTCGTTTCAAAGTAATGGACAATCAAAGTTCTGGAAAATGATACTATTATCATAACATCAAAGCAGGTTATTAATTTGTTGATATTAGGAATAAGTAGGTTGTATGTTATTTTCCAGAACTTTGATTGTCCATTACCGTACTTTGAAACGAAGTAAAATATTAAGCTCTAGTTTGTAGCATTGTGTTTCTCTTTTAATAAACTTTTCAATTGTGTATTACATGACCTACCTTCATATTTGAAATTGTTAGGCCCCTTACCCCTCTAAGCCCCCAAAATCATAGAGTGTCAGATATGTCAAAAAATGTGTCCTGTTATGCAACACAAGATATATACAAAGTTTTGATAATTTATTTTCAATAACAAAAATAATAAAGGGGTTAATTAAAGGGACTTTATGAACACTCTGTATATAATTCTACTGTCTATATGTCACTGAACTCCTCCTAAACGGATGGACCAATTTTGATGAAATGTTTTGTGCGTTTGAGTGGGTCCCTGGATGTTTTAGACTCACAATTGGAAGGGGTTGCAATGGGGTTGCTACCCCTTCACAATAAATATAAATTAAACTAACTTTCTACAAGCTACAAAGCTAAAATTATGTAATATGTAATACTATTTTTTAGGGATACCGGTATACAAAATTATTTGCAATTTGATTATATAAGTCAAAGGGATGAAATGGAATAACTACCCTTAAAATTAAATAATAAACCACTTACTTTTTCTACATTCTCAAAAACTACTCAACTAATTTTACTAAATTTACACATATTAGTACCAGGATTTTTTTAGAGAATATCGTCACTACAAACAAAAAGATTTAAATGGGGTAGCTACTCCTATACAATAAAAATAAATTGCACTAAATTCCTGCAAACTATAAATCTAAAATTATTTAATACTATTCTTAATTGATATAAAAAAAACATTTGCAATTCGATTACTTAAGTCAAAGGGATTTTAAAAATTCTTAAAATTAAATCAAGGAATAGAGAAGCATTTCCAGGTCCACTAGTTATATTTTATATTCTTTTAATAACTGAAATCTATTTTTTTAAATTGTTATTTGAAAATTAGTTTTATTCAAATGAAAAGTATTAAAAAATGTTGATCCATTTTGATAATATATTATTAATCTATATACAGAGAGACCCGCTAATCCAAACCCCGCTAATCCGAAAATCCGCCTATTCTGAACAAAGTTCAGAAAAAATACCTATTTTTAAACTTAAGAAACAAGAGAAATTAAAAAGACGTTCGTGATAATTTAGTGGAACTTTTACCATTGTCCAATCTTTTTAACACTTCAAGTTTTTCTTTTAAAGTACACAAAGCATGACTTGGTTTACTTGCCATGTTTAATGTTTAACAGTTGACGTCATGTACTACGAAAAATAGAAAAGGCACAGTGACTCGGTTAAGTAACTCAACACTCACGGAACAAAGATTTACAATAAATTTGCAATAACCGCACACAGTTTATCAAACTCCCCTAGAGTAAACACTGAACTAGATACGACTACACTCGATTCCACGTTCACCGTGCAGTACAGGTCTTATGGGCGAATAGACATGCTACTACCATTACAGGGAACATCTCGTTTATTGTCATGCGGGTTGCGTCAACTGACCGAGCGTTGCATGGGAGTTGATGTTTTTTAGTTGGCTATTATCGCTGAGACTGTCGTATGGATAACATGGCTTATGGGCGCTCTGTACTGCACGGTGAACGTGGAATCGAATATAGACTAGTGCTCAGTGTGCAGTGATTCATAAACATGTTTGAAACGCGGGAGGGAGAGGGGTAGGTAATGTCTCGGCGCTATGCATTTCCTTTCCGACTTTCACCGAACCTGTTCACAAGCGGATCAACGCTGATGTTAGCTAATTGCTTTCAAATCGATTTCGTAAATTTTATTTTTTACAAAATTTTCTAAGATATAGGAGTCGACTTAAAATTTACGAAATCGATTTGGAAGCAATATTTTAAGTCAAGCACTTTTAAATAAACATTTTTTGTCTCTTGAAATTTTTTCTAAAAACTTTTCCTTTTCAAGATATTAGCAACTTTATGTTGTTTTATTTCAACACGTTTAGGGCCGCTATTTTGTTTTGGGTTTTCCGATTTTTATTTTATTTATGTCATTTTCCTAGTCTTAAATGTACCTTTAAAATGAGGTTTAACATGATCATACTTCCCATTTAAACATTTTGAGTTGCCCCCAAATCCCCCATTTTTAGTGGACACTCAAAATTTCCGATTGCTTCAAAAGATACTTTGGGCCAAGTTAGTATCGTTCCCCAAAGGATATTTGTTTGTTGGGTCTTTTCTGTTATATCCCCGCATTTACAAACAATTTTCTTAAACTATTTTCTATAGAATGAGGATTAATCGGGAATGTCCAAATAACTATTTATAACTACTCCATAACATATAAGGGAGGAAGTTTCCAGTTTTTGTTGATATTAGATAAGGGTTATTGCAAACGCGTAACTTTACTATTCGACTCTATCCTAATATTTTTGCAGACAACGACGTTGTTTTACATTTTACTGTAGGTTAGGTTAGAACCTTTTAGGTATTTTTTTATTATTATTTGTAGTTCTGCCCGATTAATCCTCATTCTATAGATTCCAATAGTTTGTAAATGCGGGGATATAACAGAAAAGACCCCAAAAGTTAAAGAGGGGGGGGGGGACTTTTAAGACACCTGGTATAATCCAAATACCACTCACCGACTCATCACAAAATCTCAAAAACCACCAAACGGATTGGAATGAAATTTGGTAGGTAGCTTCCTCTAGGGATCTAGGTGCTCGCTAAGAAAGGTTTTAAAAAAATTCGAAATTTTAGGAGTGTTCGAGGGTCAAAGTTACTAAAAATCCCTATAAGAAATACATAGTGTAATATATTTATTGATATATTTTTTTGTTAACATACAGTTAACTTTGATTTGTCTATCCGTGCAAAGCCGGATCGGGCAGCTACACTGGATTCCACGTTCACCGTGCAGTACAGAACGTCCATAAGCCATGTTATCCATGGCTGTACCAGCCAACAAAAAAAACATCAACTCCCATGCAACGCTCGGTCAGTTGACGCAACCCGCTTGACAATAAACGTGATGTTCGCTGTAATGGTAGTATCATGTCTATTCTCCCGTAAGACCTGTACTGCACGGTGAACGTTTAATCGAGTGTAGTAATATTACAAGACAATAGAAAAACCATAGACCATAGAGAGATTTTTGAGATGTCAACAATGTTCAAAATTCAAGAAAAATAGCAGGTTTTTTTGTGGTCTCAAGATGTTATTTTATGCCCAACAATGTAAAGCTGTAATAGATCTTTTTGGGTAGAATACAAGAAGGCAGTTTTGGGCTGCAATATATTTAGCAAGACTACTAAAAACCTCATTTTTAAAAATAGCTTTAAAATTATGTTTGATATTTATTTAATTTTGTCCCAGAATACTATGATAAAGGAAAATTAAGACATAAATATGACTAGAGTTACCTTATTATATTAAATTACTGTATTTAACGTTTCATCATATAAGGGTTATTTTAATATATTGCGGTTAGCTTTTCAAACTACCTATAATTGCAGGAAGTGATTTGTTTGGTAATAATTTACCTATAAAAGTCATAATTTTTTATTTTATTTAAATTCTGCTTTGAAATATGATCTAACTATTCTTTTTTTCCAGGGTCTGTATGCGTTGCATTGAGTTTTCCATTTATTTTCTCCCCTTGCATCGGATGTGAACACAGTGACCAATGGGCACAGATGATCTACTACTGCGCTTTTGTAGTAATCTTCCAGTTTGGTTGGGCCTCTGTACAAATCTCACATCTTTCGCTAGTACCTGAGCTGACGCCTGATGAACATGAACGCACATCTTTAATTGCTACAAGGTATATACTTGCCTTCAGGAATGTACTTTCCCTTTTATATATGACCTTTTCTTCTAGCCGAAACATTCCTAAACCGTGGAACGCAATAGTGTGTTTTTTTAAGTCACACCTACATGTGCTATGACACATAGCTTTTGTTTTCAATATTCTCTGCTTTCTTTAAACAAATTTTAAATATATTTTTTATACCAACATTTATTATTCTAGTAATAATTATTTTAATACTTTTTAAATTCTAATCAAAATAATTTTTTCTAAAAAAGTATTGCTTGACTCATTTATTTAATAAATGTTTAGCTTTATTTAACTATTTAGCTGTTGTCATGGCAATACTGTACTTAAATATTGCCAAACATTTAAGCCCAACAAACCAGATACTAAATTATATCACCAGATGCAACCCAACCACCATTTACTTTATTAACTTGCCTTAGAATCATTTCATTAAACTCTTAACTTTAGTTTCTTTCCAAGCTACTAATATGCAGTTGTAAGAACTTCATCTGGCGCCAACTAGTGTGTATGTGAGGCAGATGGAGAATTATAATGAATACAAGGGCGAAAACAGGATTTTTGTTGGGGGTGGGGGTCAATTAGATTTGAAAATAAAAGTAGTTTTTCCAAACAATGTTTAACAGCATATATTTACATATTTAAATTATGATTATAATTTCAAAACAATAGTTACAAAATTACAAAGAAAGTTACATAACATGGTCTTAAATTTAACTTGAAATTATATAGTTCATATTTTTGCATACTACAACAACATTTAGATGTCGTGGATTTGCAGAAAATTTTTCGACAAGTGCAAATTCGATACCAGTTTTTTTCTCAAAAACTAATTTTTCATGAACTCTCTTAAAAATTTTGTTAAACTTGTAACCTTTGAAAATGGCGGCCATTTCAAGTTTTTAAATTCAAATAACTTAAAAACAGGTGTATCCACAAAAGTTTATTAAAAAAACCTTTTTTGAGCACGTTTTGTGTTCAATCAACGTAGTTTCACCAGGTTTCATGGAGCTACTCCGTTATTTTTTGTCTGATTTCTTTAAAACAGGCATGTTTGGATTAAACACAAAACGTGCTGAAAAAAATTATTCGCTGTAATTTTTTGTGGATACGGCCGTTTTTATGTTATTGAATTTGAAAACTTTTAATGCCTGCCATTTTGAAAAATTACAGTTTTAACAAAATTTTGTTTCCTAAATACCTTAGGTCTTTATATGGACACAATTAGTGCAAAGTGTTAACTCTGTATTGTAAGTGGTTTTTAAATAATACATTTTTACTACCTAAACATTTTAGACGGAAAACTAAACATTTTAGGCCATACCTTCATAGAAACATTTTTATTCTTTTTTACGTATACAATCATATCCTAATGTCCATGGTTTCAGTTAGAGCAACACAGTCTAATTTAAGAATGAAAATGCAACTGAATTATTCTGAAATAAGACTGAGAGTATTACAACGTGTACTGACAGTCTGTCCCAGCTTAAAACAGCGCTCAAGGTCAAATGAAGTTATTGAAGTATAGTCTTCTTCATGTAGTAGTAAAGTTTTTCATTTAATTTTGTAGTTTAGTTACTGTTTTCATTGCACCATTGAAAAATATTTAACTATAATAACACTGCAGTTCCCCGTTTACCGTAATAGTTTTTTAATGATATATCATCAATAATTACAAAATGTTTAAGGATCATCGCGAGCATTCTTAAACAGTTTTTATTTTATATAAATATATTTTCCGTAGTTGGGGAAGAGGGGGCCGCAGCCCCCACCTTCCACCCCTTTGTACGCCCATGAATGAATAACTAAATTTCAGTAAACAAATAATGTGCCACCATAGTTTAAAACAAACTGAACTTAATTTTATATTTAAAAAGTATTACAATGGCTTGTTATTATTTAAAAATGTGGTTGGTTTATATCATCATTTGAGCAATTCCTTCCAATCAATAGTCAAATGTAAACTTCACACGCAAACTTTTCCCAGAATAATTTTGAAGATCTCAATGATACTACTTTTGAAGCATGTAGGAATAATTATTGTAAACTAGCTGACCCATACGGCGTTGCCTGTGGTGGTTGGTATTTTCAGTCTTTTTAACGTAATTGTATTCTTTTTAAGTGGTAAGTCAGTGAGTGGTATTTGGCTTTTATATATCTTAATTAATTAGCCCAATAATTGGTGTTTTAGTTCATTGTAGGCCTAACCTAAAATTATATTCAGTTTTTGATCCAAATCAGCTGTTGATCAAAATCAGCTGTTTTAAGCTTTTCATACGAACAGCTGTTTTTTGTGCCCCTGATAAAATCAAAAGAAATCTTTCTTCTTCTTCCTTAAGATTGACCTTCCATAAGATTAACATTGAAACTTTGAGGGCCACTGGAGCGTAGCCCTAATGTCCTAGGACTTCGGTAAATGGCCTAAAACCTTCCCAGGGTTAACCTGTGTTACTATGCAAAATTTCAAAGCAATCGGATGGACGGTTTGGTAACGCATAAAGGACAAACATACAAGCAGACAAACGTACAAACAGACAAACGTACAAACAGACGGACATACATTGAATTTTATATATATAGATAATAATAAATTTATGAAGCTTTGACATGAAAACATCCTATTTTTAATGTATTACTATTATTTTGTAATATAAGTTATGGTCAAAATTTTCTGTTTTATTTCAAGTAAGCTCATTTTTATTTCTAAAATTTCAGTTTAAGTATAATTTAAACAACAAACAATTAAGTCTATAAAATCACATGACCAGAAAACTTTTATTTCATCTCAGATTATTAGAATGAAATGCTCTTGATATTTAATTTTACGCTCTACATTGTCCTGAACACTCGTGTTATTAAAATTATTTCAAGTTAAAACCAAATTGGGAATTTCTAGACCCGTATTACAAACTTTATAAGGGTTTTAACACTTGTTGAAGTAGATTAGTGGTATTAATTAATAAACAATCTTATAATATAATCTTTTTTAAGATTTGTGATGTTCTTATCGATAATTCCTGGCTTTAAAGTAAAACCTCACTTCTGATTTTATTATTACACTTTATGGTACAATCAGCACTTATACGATAAATTTTAACCTATTTCCCTTGATACTTTTTTACCATTTCTTTTCATTATTAGCTTATATAATTAGTGATGAAACAGTATGTACATTAGTTTTGTCCTTATTATAAATGTAAAAATTTATTGTTTAACCCTTTCAATGCCAACGTCCTGTTTAACCGGACATTTCAAAACATGTAAGCAGTCCCAATGTGTCGGACGTTCGGGAAAAAATTATCAAAAATCAAAAATTATTATTTTTGTTGATATTTTATATCAATCTCCTAAGAATGAATAGTTTTTTTTTTGTTTCATATTTGATATAGTATACAAAATAGATGTAAATTTGAGGATGAATGAAAGTAGTGTTACCCCCATATGTCGTCGGTTGATTTAAAAAGAATAATATATATATATACAGAAATACTATAGTAAAATTATTCAAAACATCCCAAGCCTTTAGACCAGGTAACTAGTCATACCCCGTCAGCTTGGAAGTGAGCCAACCACCGTTTGCTTTACTTCCGCCCTCCTACCCTCAAACCAGAGATATGAAAAGCTACCTGATCTCGCGAGATTCGAACCCGGGATCTTCTGATCAGGAAGATACCACGCTATCACCCGGTTAAGGCTTCCACAGAATAAAACAGACAATTTAACCGCTCTTAGTTACTTTACAAAGCAACCATATTACCTATCTCGCCCTTTCAGGCTGATTCGCTGTCGTTGTAAGCGAATGGGTTAAAACTTTCTTATTTCAAAAACGTTGTGTCACTTTTTTATTTAGAAAGATATTGGCCTAAAATTTTTAACATAAGTATAGAACAAAATGTGTCTCAAAGTGATATGCAAGTTTTCAAGTGGTATATTTTTTCTCTATCTGTTTTCTTCATACAAACTTAAAATTTTATCAACAGTTTTTGTTATGGTATGTAATTTAATTTTTTCTAAATTTGTTGGTATGTTATGAAGGTGTTTAGAGTAGAAAATATTATTTATATGTCTATTAGAAGAAAAACAAAACAATAATCATGATGATATCAAATAACAAAAATACAGCTTTTTTATGAAATCTTTACAAATTCACTAAATCAAGTCGGCACTTTTGGGTACACTATGAGAGAAAATTCCTGGTACTGACAGGGTTAAAGTCTACCACTAGAATAGTGATTACAGATATTGATTAGTACATGAGGAGGTTGGATTCATTTCCCAATGAGGAAAAAAATTATAAAAACACTGATAACTTTGTTTAAATTTTATTAAGCAATAGTTAAACATAAAAACAAAACATATAAGTTTTATTAAAATTTCAATTTATTAGATTTTTTCTTTAAATACAAATAATACAAATTTAGTAGTTCTGCCTTTTTTTAAATCAGATGGTGAATTTTATATTACAACCCTACGCCATATTGCGGCAGTGAAGGCAACGGTGTACACTAGAAAATACTCTAATACATAATTTTATTGTAATATTCAATTCTATTTCCAAACGTCTTAAATAAATGAAAACAGAAAATTTGACTAACAAAATTTATTGGAATTTTCACTTTGTAAAATTCTGTAATACATAAATTTTAATGTTTACCGTACTTTACATAAAACTAAAGATATTCGATATGTTGAATCAATCCGAACAAGGAGCCAATACATTTGTTACATCGATGTATTTTGAATTGATGAAAATAAAAAAAGGCTGAAGTTCTAACTTACAGTCTCTAGTCACATGATGTTTCCACTTTGTTAACATATATAAATTAATAACATCAATTAAGTTATTTTGTAAAACAGAAATGCAAGCATTCAATGTTTTTTTAAAAATAGCCTGAAGTTCTAATACAGAGACTAAATTTTTAAAAAGGGCCATTGTCCTGTATACAAAAAACTTATCTTTACAAAAAGGTTGCTTTAGCTAATTTATTTTCTAATTACCAATCAATTGCTGTTACATTGACTAAAATTTTATACACCAAACCATCTTGCAATGGAAGACAACTTTATATCCACTAATCATTTATTTATCAATCCTTATATATCAATTAATTTGCAATATAAAACGTTTCCTTTTTAATTATAACACCAATATATTTAATGTTAACCGATAAAAATAAATTCAACTGTAAATGTTTCTTATCTACACACTGTCTACTCCTAGAAACGTACAAATAAAACCTTTTGTTATTAGTACTTCTTTCAAGTGTCTATTATTAATGGTTAATTTCATAATTTAGATTAAAGGGAATTCCATTTAAGTTACAAGATACGTCATGATTTCTGAGTTCCTCTTAATTTTCTAATTATACAAGCTCTTGCTACTCGTTCAAATGTTTTATATAGTGATAATACATTTGATGTAATTGTTATTAATTTTAGTTTCATTTTGTTTTGGCAACATACAAAATAAAAATCAGTAGTTTGCATTCTCTTTTACTAAGGACTACTTTCTACATAAATATTTTTTCTACCCTGATTTCTTTATTGTTTCATAAACAAAATTACAAGGCACAATTTTTTTGATGTAGACACCAAGCCATATTTATCCACTTCTGTCTTGTAAGTCAATTAATTGTTACAAATCTTAATTTGATCATTGACGAGGTTGCAAATCTGTATCCATTGTCACTGTTCCATTATCCATTATCCTCTGTAACAATTATTATAAAAAAATTTATAATTCCAATTAAAGTTTCACTTTCTTTAAATTTCACACCAATGTGAAAAATCACTAAAAACAAAAGACAATTTCATATCATAATGTTATTAAAAAAAATCAGAACATTATTTATCCTTTCTGTTGTAATTTATCAGTAACATAAATAACACTTTGTCAGCCAATCACAAAAATCAAATCTGAAAATAAAAAATGTAGACACCAAGCCATATTGACTCATTTCTATATTGTAAGTCAATTAAGTGTTAAAAATCTTAATTTGATCATGGACAAAATTGCAAATCTGTGTCTATTGCCACTGTTAGTTATCATCTGTCACAATTATGATTAAAAATGTTATAATTGCAAATAAAGTTAAATTTTCTTTAAATTTGACACCAATGTGAAAAATCACTAATAACAAAAACAAATTTCACATCATATCATAATCATCGACTACAGAATAAAATAGACTGGTCATCGCCTACACAGTATGAAAAGTGTGCCTAAGTCTGGATAAGTTTGGATAAGTCTAGAAAGCCGAAACGGCTTGGAGATGACACTAAAATTGTAATGCACGTGTTTCAAATACACTGTCGTTTTGTACACTTAGAACACTCTGATTCCTTTAAATTTTTACACACTGACAGAATATTAGTGGTATGATAATGGTATAAAAATTATTAATTATAAAAAATCTTTAAAGGTATAAATAAATTACCAAAGCTAGGACTTAATATGGAATTTTAAATTGTGACATGAAAAAGTTGTTCTGTGAGGAATGTTTTTGTTTTTTGGTCAGAGACGAGGTGTAAGTGTAAAAGTTTGAGCCAATAAGTTAAATTTTATGAAACATATTTTTTCAATAAATTATCGCAAGTAGTTTAGTTTTTAGAGCAGGTTGAATGTACAATTAAGTACACGCCAGAACCTCGCCCAATTGCCAAGGCGCGGAGCGCGCCGACTGTCTTGTTATAGCTGTACTATCAGACGATTTATTCATTAACCACCCAAATATTGAAGGTAAAATGATTTAGAATGTTGTATGATACTAAAGATTTATTTTAAATCTAAACATTGTATACCTTGTAATCAACGTGGCTTAGCAAACTATATCAAATTGCATTTAAGAGTATTAACATTTCGTTACTATACTGTATAGAAATCAATAAATAATACTGTACCCATCGACCACAGAATAAAATCTTAGTGAAACAAGTAAAACAAAGTGAAATACAGTTCAGTTCTATGATTTATTCTCTACAATTTGTTATAATAATTTTTCATTTTTTAGGCAAATCATATATTCCTAAATTATTATTCAAAGTAGGCCCAGTTTTGTTAGCAGTCTTGTAGAAGGAACATAAAAACTGGTGTAAAAAAAATATTGATTCATTTAGAACTAATTGAAAAAACTTTTGTATATTTTGAAAAAGAAATACAAAAAAATGTTTCTACTTTTTAAGTAGGCCTAAAGTTGAACTTTTCTTCTGTTACTGAACATTTTTTGTTTCTTGAGCTAATAACTTTGAAAATTTTACAGCAATCAATTTTTTACTGGCATATATAAATTCTTTGAACTTTTTCTTATAAAAAAGCTACGGAAACACTTTTGGATTGTACTATAATTACTATATTTGGCGAATTTTTATTCTGTGGTCGCTGACTATACCTCTTTCTTTATAGTATGAAAAAGTAACGCATAAAAGCAAAAAACAAAGTATATAACAATGAAAAAATCAACATGGCTTATCAAACTATTTAACATGACAATTATTAAGTGTATTAATATTACGTCATTATATTGTATAGAAGGGAATAAATAAAGCCTCTTTATTGTAGAAAAAAGTAATGCGTAATAATTAATTACAAAGTATATAACAAGTAGAACTAAAATGCTATACCTTATCTCTGTTTCTGTTACTAGGTAAATAAGAGTCTACTGGCCTAAAGCCGTGGTCACACTAGGCTGTTTAGCAGCCGCTACTAACTAGCCACTGGTAAAATCGCCAGTACGCAGCGTATTCTGACCCAGAACCAGCGGCTGGATAATGCCAGCGGGCTAGTATTTCCAGCCTCTGGATCTGGGTCAGGCTATGCTGCCTGCTGGCGATTTTATCAACGGCTAGTTAGGAGCGACTGCTAAACAGCCTAGTGTGACCGCGGCTTAAGAAAGTGACTACATTTGTCAAGTGATTCCTGACTTTATTTTTGTGCAAATTTTCATTGAAACATGTCGCCCAATGGTGTAGCCTAACTGTAAAATACTTTTCAGCAATTGTTTTTATCAGGAGGATCAAATGATTTTGCTCTGGTTCTTGTTCCAAACAATCAACAAATGGTTCTTGTCTATTTGAGAACAGGTTCACGTGAATACACTTCTTAAAAACGTCTTAAAAGTTTAGTTTTTGACCTGTTTAAAGGTGTTCAAAACATGATTAAATCCTGCAAATACAGGACCAGTAATACTTAATTTGGTACAAACAGCTTGTAAACTGAATCAATATGTCTCAAACTGTATAGGCTAAAGAATTGACATTTGAGTTTTAAAAAGATAAATGTTTTCACTCACCCGTGGTAAGTGATTCCATTAGATTTCCCTCTATTATAACAGCCAAAGGCAACACTATTCATTGGCATTTTTTTTTAAGAAAAACTTTAAAATGTTCATAATGTGTCAGTACTCAGTCTATTTATATTCTGTGGTCGCTGATCATAATGTTATTAAAAAAATCTGAACTTGGATAATATTTCATGTTGAAGGTGAAAATCCATTAATAGTAATCTTTAATCATTACATCATATGAGTTTACGTTTTTTGTTTTTCTAATTAATTTTGTTTATGTTACAGATATAGTTTTACAGTAATATCCAACATTATAGTGTATGTAATAATGTGGATTGTTCTAAGCACAGCTGCTATTGATACAAATGCTGCTATTGTTCCTGCAGACGTGTCCAAGTTCCAGGTAATACTATTTTCACTAACATTTGTAGATAATAAATCAACTTATCGTTTCAAAACACACACATTTGTACAAAGAACTAAAAGGCACATTTTCTACCTGGCCTCTTCTCATTTTATATTGTACAAGTAAATATGTACATTTAATCAAATTGAATATTCAACTCCAACACTCTTCCACCGTATTGCAGCAATGTTATAATAAATTGTTTTCATCATTAGAGCAATTTAACATTGCTAAGATAATAGCAGTGTGTTAATCTATACTTATAAAAGCCAAATACCATTGACTCATCACAGTTTCTCCAAAACCACGAGGCCTACAAACATGCAATTTGGCACTAATACTTTTTATAGGCTCTAGACGCGCACCAAGAAAGGGTTTCCGAAAATTCGAAATTTTAGGGGGGGTTTGGGGGTCAAAGTTACTAAATCACGATTTCTCAAAACCTAACCAACGGATTGGAATGAAATTTGGTATGTGGCTTCCTATAGGGCCATTGATGCTCGCTAAGAAAGGGTTTTAAAAAATTCGAAATTTTAGGGG
>JAGFPH010000013.1:753473-804216 GCA_018207615.1 Philaenus spumarius | reverse complement strand
CTAGAACATCAGATATTTATTCTTTGCAACCAAGAGAATGATTGAAAGAATCATTTCAAATAAAGTTCATTGATGGTCTTCCCCTCAAAAAGTAGCAAATCCTCACCTAGTGAACCACTTTATAGGGATATGTAAGCATGATACCAACACAAAATCATAACACACAACTTCCCTTCACTAGACAAAAAGTACCAAATTAAATTTAA
This sequence comes from Philaenus spumarius, assembly GCA_018207615.1. Taxonomy (NCBI): domain Eukaryota; kingdom Metazoa; phylum Arthropoda; class Insecta; order Hemiptera; family Aphrophoridae; genus Philaenus; species Philaenus spumarius. Next base: position 804,010 of record JAGFPH010000013.1, on the reverse strand, counting down.
AATTGGGTAACAGGACTTAAAATTATTGTGTTAAATAGAAATCAAATTTATTCGGTATTTTGTTTTAAATGTAAAAGTATTAAAACACAAATTATATATTTTTCCAATTTTGTCTACCTGAAAAAAACATTTTAACAACCCTGTTTTGTTTTTGTTTACTGTTTAGTTTGCGTTTATGTCTGGAGCTGTTATTGGACTTGGGGTCAACATTTGGGTCAGATTTGGAACAGGAGAAATGTATACGTCTTATTTAATCTATGTTGTTGCAGCTTTATTTGGTAAGTAGGTATAAAGTGCCACACACTTTTGAATTTAATTGCAATTGTTAGTTCTAATATGTGTTATTACTAGGAGTGCGGTTTTCTTTATATTGATCACCATTCTAAAATTATTTACCATGCTTAAATTGAAGAAGAGTTATACAATCATCATCATTAGCACTACAATTCTTAATAGATAAATCTCAACATCTGTTTCTACATTTATTTAAATCCATTTTATTTTTAAGTCCATTGCCATTTTATTTAAATCGTTTGACTAAATTTGTCTGATTTTATGATCGAAACTTCCTGAGTCATAACTCGGGTAAGTTTTTTATGAGTTTGATGTAGCTGTTTCAGTTTTATTCCTTTCTGCTATTCCTTTTTAATTGCAAATTTTGCAGAAAGCTGAATTTATAGCTGTAAATTCTTTTTAATTGTAGTCATTTTTATTATAAGCTTCACAATAATTTTTTTATCTAAACTTGGAGAAAAAAATTTGTTAATTAATAACAACTTTAATACTTATTATTTTTTAGGCATTGCATCATCAATAATGCTGATAACTAGTTTAGCTATTACATCGGATCTTATTGGAGTGGACAACAGTAATGGTGCTTTCATCTATGGTATAATGAGTTTTGTGGATAAACTATCAAATGGTGCTGTAGTCATGGTCATTCAATACTGGTAAATAAATTATGTACAGTTTAACTGCATTGTATTTGTGTAATCGGAATTAAGAGCAAATATTTTTTTTCAACAGATGTCAACATTATGTTCTAGTTCTAAAACAACACTGATTGAGATTTTTTTAAAGACAAACTACAGTCAACTCTTTATTGAATAACTGTATTTCCACTTTTCTGCTTATACAATTTGTGACTTATCTGTGGGCAGATTATCCACTTTGTGCTTTATCCATTGCCAATTTTATATTTATTATTATACTATATTTATTTTTAATATTTCAATAATGCATACTACATAAATTTAAAGCAAATACTGTGCTATAGTGTTACTACAAGATTCCTTAAAATATATTAAGTACAGCGAGAGAATGGCAGATGGGCCTACTAAGTATTGCTATGCACCTGGCACTAAACTCACTGATGTCCACTGAGTCACAATATAGGTATCTCACACAGTACAAACAAAAAAACTACCAGATTTTCGTGTTAAAAAATGTACAGTGTATGCCTATAACAGGGAATACAGCAAGATCTTGTGTACATCTACTATACAGCAAAGTGTGTATTTAATTTATTCATATGTTCAGTAAATGTACACATTTTTTATTTTGTAGGGGAGGCATAATGTTATCTTGACAATATTTAATAAAGTGTTAAATACAATTGCAATTGACCTGACATTGTAATTGTTCTTACTTTTCAATATAAGTTTTAAGTTTGCAGTTTATTCACAGTTCTTGACATCCATGGCAGTTTAGCCAACCAATACAACGGATAGTCGAGTGTTGACCGAACCTTAATTTATGAATTTTTATGTTCTAGAAACACATTTGATTATTAAATTCTGTAGTGCTTGAACAAATTTCAAATGAAATCATAGCCTTTTTTATCTATATTGTTTATATTATAGGTTAGTTTCTACAAACATTTCTTTCTCTCTGTACTTTAATGGGTCGAACATTTTAAGATCATGATTTAGAATTCATGACCTAATTATTATAGTATAGTAATTTTTATTTGTTAACAGAGTGGCACTTTTAAATTGTGCCTATTGATTCCGATGTTAAATTTATCACTTAATAAACAGAAAAAGATAGAAAGCTGTAATTTTGAATGAGATAGAACTTTAAACATTGCAACAAATGTTGGTGTTGTTGCAAAAGTTTGTTTAGCTTTATCAGCTCCATGTTGGGAAAGCCATTTTGCAACATTAAGAGTGTAACAAAAGTTTTATAAAAGTTAAAGTTAAAAAAAATGTTTGTCCCAACTAGTCAAAATTTTCAAAGTTAAAAAATTAAAATTAAAAAATAAAGTATTAAAAATTATATAGAACATGTTTCTTGTTATAAATTATTATTTATTGTTTATCAAAATGTAAGTATATTTCAAATGAAAAGCTTAAATAAAACTATTTAAATTTATAACTTCAAAAAGAGTCTTTAGATTGTAAACAAACTTTCATAACACATATATTCAAATCTCATCCTTCAATGAACCATCTGTAGTAAACTGACCCAGTTCACAAGCTAACAGCCTGGCAGTCCATGTGATTTGTGACGTCACATAGCCTAACGCACTATCCCGCCAAGAATTCTGTCCGTATTACTACACATGATTAAACATATTATATTTATAAAAATTATTAAATTTAGAGTTTCGAAGGTTCGATCACTGTACAAGTACTACAGGGAATTGATTCATGGATGCAAAACAAAAGAAATCGACTCACATGATGATTGACTTTGAAATTTAATGAATCATCTTATTAAATAGGTATACTTAATCTTGTGAACAGCGAAATTCAATTGATAATAAAAATTAGTATTTCAACATGGATACATTAACCGACGAACGGCCATGGTTAAAGCTAAAATTTGCCAGCCCGTTTTTAGCGTTTTGCAAGCATATTTTTAAAAATCCGCCAAAAATAGTAAATGAACCCCAATCCAAATGTGTTCAATAGCTTTTTTGTAGAAGAAACTTCAAAGAATTCAAATATGCCACTAAAAATTAGTTTATTTTGAAATTGTAAAAGTTATTAGCTCAAGAAACAAAAAATGTTCAGTAACGAAAGGAAAAAGTTCAACTTTAGACCTACATAAAAAATAGTAAACATGGAGTAAATAGTAAACAGTAAGCGTAAAAAAGTTTTGTAATTTAGTTCTAAATAGAACTGTATAAAAACATTTATCAATTTCAAATTTTTTATTTTGAAAAAAACAGTTTTTATGTTTCAAGTACACAACTGGTACTTACCTAGGCCTAGATTGTAACGTCATTTACTAATATATGCTTTGACCAAAAATGAAATATTATTATAAGAAAGTGTAGAGGATAAATCAAAGAAAAGAATGGTGTACTTGTCTTTCCTTAATTCACAAAAGTGTTTGAGTTACATTTATCTGAATAACAAAAAGACATCAGTCGAATAAAAACTCCCGAGTCAACACGTGCATGTAGGTTGCGTCATTTGAATAGCGTGGGAACAAACGCCCTAGGCGATCTCACCACAACGTCACTTTCCACTGCTGTCTAGACAATCACAAAACCGGTTTTATCTGGATTACTTGACACAGTTCGAAACGTCAGACTTTGCTCTACAAAATGGTATAAAGCAATCTGTCAAAATATAAGGCGTAGCCTTGTGAATATCTGTTGACAAAATGGCCTGTTTATTGGTTGAGAGACTGTCCAATCGCAAGGGTTTACAGTACCTCATGAATGAAAGACTAATTTTACAGTGACATCTGATTGGAAGACACCAACAGAAAGATAAAATCTTGACGAATCCAATGGTGTATTTATAATAGCCAAAGAAATATTTGTGTAGATAGTCTTGAACGTTGAAGAAGTGGGAAATAACAGTCCAATTGTATGCAGATTCGCGCGTGGAAACAGCTGTAGCCCGATATGCATATTTTAAAACGATGATTACGTATGTAAATATACGTTTTACGAAAAAGTTGTAAATACAAAAATTGAAGTTTAATTCATTTCCTTTCCAATGGTGCCAGTTTTATTACGATTGGATAATTTTAAGTGGATTAAATTAGCGATTATGCAAATATATGCAAATTTTTGCAAATTTGTCAAGTTGTTGCGTTTGCGCCGTGAAACCTGGTGTTGTGGTGTCGTATGGCCGTTCCAGGGTTAAAGTCTATCTCGTTAATCATTTAGTTTTTTAAGTAAATATCAAAGAAAAAAGAAAAGAAGCAGACAGTGTATAAAATTTTAAATGTAGTTATAACTAATACTTGCAAGTTTTCCAATACCCTGTTTTGAGTGTCGTTTGTCCTACGTCACACTTTTTCACTGTTCATTTTTCACTTTAAAATTGTAACTTTTTTTAAATTTGATAAATTCCAGTTTTTTTAACCTTTTTAACATAAACACTGGCATTTAGTTCACACCGCCTTAATTTTGAACCTTTTAAAATAAAGAAGTATACCGTTTTCTAACGTAGATTGCACGTAGGCTAGTCCTCTGACAACTTTTCCATTTAACTGGTAGAAATTCAATTCTTTCTACTAAAATCACTTTGTCGAAGATTATCAATACACCGATTGATATTTTAACTTTATTTAGTAAACCTTTGACTAAAGTAACTCAAATTATACTATTAGGAAACACCTCTCCATCTTTAACATACGTCTTCTACCTTGTGAGTCTCTAGAAGAACTTTGCGGACCTACACGTCCACCCGGTTGCGAGTCTATTCAAGAACTGAGTTAAAAACATGCGTTTCCATAGGTGCTAAAATCTGGCTTCCAGCAAATTGTTGTGGAACATTCCTTTATGTTGTTTCTCTTCTAGACCTTCTAGAATCTTCTTTCTAGATCTTTCGAGAAGAACTGTTTGTATTTGGATCCTGTTTTGTCTCACCGAGTACTTTTTAAATTTGTAAATAATGTCATTCCGATCTGTTACTTTTACTGTCTTTTTTACTAATTTAACTATCTGCTTCAAAGAAATTACTTATTTATGAAAACTAACTGTCTGCTTTAACTGATTTGCTTTATTAATTTATTTCCCTTTGATGACCATTGATTATAAAAAAAAAATAATATTAATATTCTTCCTATTCTATTCGTATTTGAAGAACTGCATGTTACAACATCTGACACACACAATGCAAAGGAATTAAAAAAAATATATTTTTTGGTTTTGGATTCTAATTTGATTGAAAAAAAATAGTCTTCATTCACTACCAGAATTTGATGACATTTTAAATACAAGTACTGTAGTCTAGATTGCAAGCCTTCACCCAAGTGACCCTACTAAAAGACTGCCGATATAGCATCCTGTTCAATTGATCCTTTACAGAAATGCCCGAGACTCTTGTAAACTAACTGCAATTTGGCACGTAGTCTTTACTTCCAACTTGCATTCTGAATGTAGTGTGTTCAGTAAATAATGGCCAGTTGGTAATTATGTATTATTGGTTTAATGATGTCTTTGTACAATTATGTATATATCCGTGCCCACTGGGTCACATACACTATTTTATTAAAGTTTTGTTCTGTAAATAAACAACAGTTTTGTTGATCTTAAATCTATTTATATAAAAGCCAAATACCACTCACTCACTGACTCATCACGATTTCACAAAAACTACTGATCGGATTGGAACGAAATTTGATATGTAGTTTCCTCTAGGGCCTTATATACTTACTAAGAAAGGTTTAAAAAAAAAATCGAAATTTTAGGGGGGTTTTGGGGGGTCAAAGTTACTAAATCACGATTTCTCCAAAACTACCAAACTGATTGGAATGAAATTTGGTATGTAGCTTCCTCTAGGGCCATTGGTGATCGCTAAGAAAGGGTTTCATAAAATTCGAAATTTTAGGGGGTTTGGGGGTGTCAAAGTTACTAAATCACGGCTTCTCCAAAACTACCAAACGGATTTTAAAGAAATTTGGTATGTAGCTTCCTCTAGGGCCCTAGGTGCTCGCTAAGAAAGGTTTTAAAAAAATTCGAAATTTTAGGGTTGTTTGGGGGGTCAAAGTTACTAAAAATCCGCATAAGAAATACATAGTATAATATATTTATTGATATATTGTTTTGGTTAATATACATTTAACTTTGATTTGTCTATCCGTGCAAAGCTGGATCGGGCCAGCTAGTTACTCTTCTTCATATTATGTGTTAATGAATTTTGAGGATTTAAAATTTCTAATAAGCCTTATTTATAGTCCAAGTACAACTCACTCAACTTTATCAATGAAACGTGCTTGTAACCAATTTAGTTATCTTTAAAGATATCCTTTGAGTCATAAATTATTTTTTATTCTTTTATTCTGTCAAGTAAATAGAGTGCTGTTCAGTGCAAAACAAAGGTAAGGTTATTAATGTGTTTGAAATCAATTATATTTTTACAGATCTGTTTGATATGGTTTATTCCTACAGTTGTATACGAGGAAGTATCACTCTAAAAGAATATATCAAATTATATACCTAATTTCCAATTTAAACTTATAGAAAAAAATGGAATTTTTTATTTAAAATCCAATAATTGAATTCCTTCAAGATGTTTTGGAAAAAAGTTCTGTAATTTATTTATATGACGTACAGTTTTGGCGTACAAGTGAAACTCTTTATAAATAAATAAATAATCAGAATTAAAACATTGCACTTACTTCAAATATTAAATGCAGTTTCGTATTATTAAATTTGTGTTACTTTTGTATTTAAATGTAATACTTTGTCGTTTTCAGGAAATGTTTCCCTACTTGCAATGACCACTACAGAGACGCCTTGTCCTATTACTGTGGTGCTGCTTCATTACTTGGAATTATGGGTGTTTTAATTTTATTGCTTTTTTGTAAGCCTGCTAAACCTGAAGGTAAGTTTACTACTTTCTGTTCATTTTTCTTATATTTCTTAAAAGTAGGTAATTGTTAATAATATTTTGTGTGTACACCAGAGTTATTATTATTACTAGTAAACCCCCATGAAAAATCACAGGCTGATTAATTAGATACACATCAGAAATACACAATTTAAAAAACAAACGATTTACAAACAGCATTAAATCCTACTTATACCTAAACATAAGTATAAAGCCTACCTAAACATAACCCCAAACTATAAATAATTTATACTGGGTTTGTTTAAGTATTACAGATGATGGGTGAAATTAGCTGTTAAACGAATAGGTAGGCCTATTTCTTCTTTCAATTTGTACAAACAAATAAAATATATTGATGATAAAAGGTTGTATTTATGTATAGTTTATAACCTCAAAGTTTTTACATATAAATCATTGTTAAAGAAATCATTGGGCCTTATTTGGAAAACCCCATAAGATGTTTTTATTTGTTGTACTTTTTACATAATATTTTCTAATTAATGCTCTTCATTGCACATACTAAGTTATTTAGTCTGACTTAAATACATTTTTTTGTAGACAAACATTATCTAATAGCCTACATTTTTGATCATTTGGGGAGCTTAATACGTAACAATAAAATACCCGTCTTTGTACTTCTATGGGGGGGTTATTTTCTCACAAAATACTATCACATAATACTGAAATACAGCCATTTCCTGAAATAAAATGTGTGTTGATTTAAATGAAGAATTACAAATTATCCATGGGAAAACCCAAAAATCCATTTTCAGTTTATTTACCATAAAACCATTTTGTAAAGTTATTATACTTTAAATGTATAAAATCGCCTAACATGTATAATGAGTGGTAATACCAATATATGAAACATGTTAAAAATGAGTGTAACAACGGCTTGAATTGACAGTTTGTAAATTGGGATTGTACAGTCATCGGATATATGCAACATAGGATTTGATTATACATTTTTGTCAATGTTGCCATTTAAAGGTTAGGCCTCTAAGAGTGTCCTTTGTTTTTGTGAACGCACGTCTCTGAAATAATGATAAATTGAAAACCTTCTAAATCCGATTTATATTTCGGATACATACAGCAAATCTATTTGACAGTTAGAAACATGCTGGCGAAGTTGCAATAGGATTGCTAGAAAAGTTAAAAGCAGTTTTTAGCAGTCATTTTTATTTGCCTTGTTTTGTATTTATCGACTGATACTTTTTCACTTGATTTTCTTTTTAGGGGGTTTAAGCCCCCAAAACCCCCTCCTGGATGCATGACTAATTAGGTATAACTGTGCAAAATATGTACAAGTATTTTAATATTTTATTACTATACTACCAATTATTAGAAGCCCAAATTTTCAGATTAGCTTCAATGTTTTACTTCAACAGTTTGATATAGTATGAAACAGATTATAGTATAAAAATAATAATAAAGTGTATGTACCATTCAAGTTCTTTTTTAAATAGACCTCCTTCAAGGAAAATGAAATATTTGTTTTTTTATGGACCAGTTTTTGAGGTTAAGTACAGTTAAATTATTTCACAGCCTCATATTTAAAACTAAATTTAATGTTTTAACGGTTAGCTGACATTATATTACTTGTTGATTCTTTGACTGAAACCTAAATGTTGCTTTGAAACTGAAATGTACAACAGTTTCTATTTATACATTTTCAGGTCTGTAGTGTTTTACAAATTGAGTCTTATTAACTGTAACTAAAGCCAATATTGATTTTGACTAAACTTCGAGGAATGGTTCTATGGGTCAAAATAAGAAAAAAAAGTTCATAAAAACACAAACCCGAAACACTTTGTTTTCTAGATATCCGCCATTTTGTTTTTTGAACAAAATAATTCTTATCTAGAGAACGGTTTGACTGACTGAGTTCAAACTTAGCATGAAATTTAACCAAACAATGATGTAGCTCAAGAAAAATAAGCGATTAAATCCAAACATGAGTTTAAAAATGGCGGCTGTTTACAATTTCAAACCTAGATTACCGTACTAAAAAACCGTACATTTTAATAAAAAATGTCAAAACACTTTTTTGTAGCTCTTTTGATTCCCTTTCGGATGGTGTAACTGTCAAAACAATTGGATGAAGGATAACAAATAAGCTCTTATGATAATTTAAGAGCTTATTTTTCTTAAGATACATCATTGTTAGGTTAAACTTCATACGAAGTTTGAACTCAGTCGGTCAAACCATTCTCTAGATATGAATTATTTTGTAAAAGAAACAAAATGGCGGATATCTAGAAAACGAAGCGTTTTCGGGTCTGTGTTTATATGAACTTTTTTTCTTATTTTGACCCATAGAACCATTCCCCAAAGTTTGGCACTTAACTTATGGGACACCCTGTATAAAGCCACATTCCCACAGCATGATAGAATTATGAGCAGAATCATACTCCGAAGTCATACATCCATATAACTCCATATTGTGGATCATCAGTCGAACTACAAGCCCTTGATGTATGGAGCTTGCACAGGTCTAACTATTCACCGCATGAAGCGTGATGTGGCAATTTTCATGTCAATTTGTCGAGTCACACACCTTGGGAATGGGCTTAGTAGCTTTAGAATATAATGTTAGTTACATTGAATGACCTATGTTTCAATTACTTATACACGCACATTACTTATAGTTCATTATATTCTTTGTTTCAGATCTAAGCACAGTTGAAATTGACGATGGAAATCATGCTAATAGTACTGAAGTACTAACTACATAGTTTTATTTGTTAAGTTATTAGAACAATTAATTCTTACTGTGATCAACACCATTTCTCAAAATGGTTTAAACCTAAAATTGAGCACAAAAACAATATTTTACGTACCGGTACGGTATTATTTCAAGAGAGTGATCTAATATATAGGTGGTATTTATGAGTAAATGAGTTTTGCATGTTATATTTAAGAAGTAGTGTATGTATGTATTGAATGTTTTTAAATTTAATATGTATAAACTAGATGTTTAAGTGTACATAAGTGACAATAATACTAATATTAAAAACTATAGACTAGGAAGGATTTTAGACTAGGCGCCCGTAAAAAATTAGGACATCAGTGTCCCTGTTTCTCAAGGAAGAAAACAAAATTTTAAGCACAGTCATTACAAATATCTATCAGCTATATACGTAACAGTTTTACTTAAAGCAATGGACCCATGTTAGTTAATTTACTAAAATTGTTCAGCTTTTAGCTTATAGACTCCAACAATTAATTACTAGATATGTTTTTTTTTTGCAATTAGAAATTCTTATAAATATTTGTAATGTTGAATTACATTAGATCTTTTGCATAACAGTTTCATTAGAAAACCTTTTAAATTTTCATTACTTTATAAAATAGTAGAGCCGCTGTTATTCGAGGCCCAACAAACCGAATTCCGGGTTAACCGAGGTAGTAAAAAACAAACAAAAAAAGTTCGGAAGTTTGGTTTGCGGTAGACGTATGCGTTAAAGTAACCGCGCAAAGTGAAATTCGCATATAGCGGTAAATCTACTGAACTGTACTTATATTAGTCACATAATGTTTCGTCAAAAATGGTTCCGGTAAATAATCATTATTAAATACTGTACAATACAATAATTCCAATACTTTGCTAATCGTCAATAGCATTAACATTTTTTACGTTTTAAGGTATTTTGCAGTACTGTTTATTCAAGATAATAATAGATTTCCTAAATAAATAACATAATTTATTTTTTAAAAGTATTGAACTAAATAAACAATAATATTAATCGGTTAGTCGGATACAGTTATTTATAGTAGCGTGTATTAAGAGTAGACAAATGTCTGTGACAATTGTTTATACGATGGTGATGTCATCATTACTTATCTTGGCTTTCACTTATTCTGTCCGACCTTCTATTGTTCTAACTTCTACCCTACCTGGCTTACTCCCCTCTCACACGGCTCCTTTAGTTTTTGTGATTACAGTAGTTTGATTCAGTATCAAGTAAACCTTCGCTCTTAAAACATCGCGTGTGTCATACTCATACTGCATATCGTTTGTTTAGTTTTCAAGCAAGCGAGTTCTGTTAATTAGAAAACACTTATGGGACTTCTTCAAAAAATATTTTTTACTGGAACATATAGGCTTACTGTAGTCTATGTATGTCTTTTTATCAATTTGTATTTTATTTTCATTTGATAATACATTAGATGCCTTTTTTCACATCTTTGACCACGTTTTCATTGATTTCACCAGTTTACCACCATACGTTTCCCTATTGATTTTTGACAGAGTCCATGTTATCAGAGACGGAGTTTTCGCTTGTCCAAGGTACCCTCGGTTCACATTACTTCGGATAACCACTGCTCTGCTGTACTTCAATTTAATTTTGATTTTTCTTGTTAAAATTGGTGTAATTTGTGTAACGAGTTTTTAAAATGTATTAATACCATCAATACTTTTGAAAACTTACTAGTTTCATATTAGTTTTACTTTCTTTTGTTTAAAAAAAAACATTGTCCCAAAAATATTTTGTTTTCATTTTTGGTGTCTACAAATTTGGCACTTTAAAAAAAATTGCCTTATTAGAAAATACGACACCTACTATATGTGTCATTTTTTATATTCTATATTCAGTGAGATGTAGTTTTTACTTATTTAATTCAAAATAAATGCAGCTCAAATGTTTTATTCATTTTGATTCATTTCTTATTTTATAATAATTGTATTTAATTTGTGTTACAATCATTTTTGCTTATACTCTTAAATATTCAAAAGAAATTGAAACAAATTATATACTACCATTGCATAAAACTCTTGTAAATATTATTTTTTTTTATGCTGTTCAGATTGTCTATAAGCATGTTACTAAAATAGTACACTCGCATGTTATCTAAAGTACTATTTTGATGTTGATAACAACTTTATTAACTTAGTTATTATTATACTTTAATCTCGTATAGTAATTTATTGTTTACATAAATGATCTGTTCCTATAAATAGTTATAACATTTATATTTATAAATATGTAACAATATTATGGGTTGGAGTAACCCTTCTGAGTAAGGTAAAGGATACACAAAAACTAATTTCAAACAGAAACAAGGCAAAGCATCCTCAAACATCTGTAAGCACAAGTAAAACTTCTGCGTTTTTCTTATAAAACTTTTCCCATACACGATTTTTGCCATGATTTGCAAAGTTGTTACTATTAATTAAAGTTTTCCTCAGTTTTATTTAAATTCACAGTGCTTAAGTGCGACCACCAAAAATTTATAATGAGGAAAACTTAGGTCTTTTTAACAATTTTATAAAGAATTATGAAACGAAAACCAATATTTTTTTAATATCTGTGAATGTATACCAAAAGTTTGATTATATAGTGTATAAGATATTAAAGTTTTGTTTATTGGTCACCTTCCAATCACAGAAAAAAATCACAAACTAAAAATTCTTTTAGCAACCAAGCTGTTATTGATGAAAAACTAATTAGTAAGGTAAAAACGTTATTTTTAATTCAACCAACCACTTACACGCTCAATGATGTTATTGTCAGTAAAGTTTGAAACTACTTTTGAATGTCCTCACCTTTTAAATACATAAACCTTATACAAATTCAAAACCATTTATATCTACTGAATAATTGCCTTTTTCTATGTGTTGGTCGGTAATAAATATATTTGATTTAACTTTGTAAATAAGATTTATTTTTGTACAAAATTTTATACTTTAGTTCATATTTGTGTATTTTTGGCTTAAACTTTGGTTTTCATGTAGGTTTTGAGGTTTATGTAAGTTTCATTTTTTTTGTTGGATTTCATGTAAGTTTTTGTTTTGGCTTAAACTTTTAAGCCTTTGAGGATTTAAGCGTAATCATTCCATAAACTTGATTCTGTGATTATTTACTTGTTTAAATAATAGGCTGCCAAAGTATTATCAGTCTAATTTTTAGAAAAGTATTTAATTGTAATATTACTTAGTTACTTGTTAATGTTTAATTAGGTTCCCTAGGCACAATAACTAATAAAGTTACTAGTTTCATAATTAATTTATGTTAATGAATTATTATTTTAATTTATTATTAATTATTTTTATTTAATGTTACTAAGATTCATAAAGTGTCACAATCAATGTACTTAAAAGTGTTACGTTTCAGAGAGTGTTCGAATTAGTTCAGTTTGCTTACTTACTTCGTAAGAAGTAAGTTTACTCAATTTATAAATATGTAAATGTGTATTTCAATTTTTATCATTACTTTTTTACAAAGTTATTATTTTAAAACATTTCTTACGATTCAGAATGTTGTGATAAATTGAAACCTGTATTGTTTTTTATCAATTTTAACTTTATTGTTTCTTATACATATTTTTAAATGTAAGATTTGCTTTAGGGCTGTATTGTTATATTTATTAAGTTTCATTATCTTGTTTTATTGTCTGTTTTGTCTTTATATTTAAATTATTTATTTTAAAAATATGATTTTAATAGTATATGGTTTTTATGTGATAGGTTTTGAATACATATGAAAGTTTTTTTTAAATAAATGGTTATGAAAATAGTTTTGTTGAATGTTTTATTTGACTTAAGTTTGTTAATTACCCTAAATCAATTTCCAAAAATCCTGCTGGGCTACATTTTTATGTTCAGGATTTTAAGTGTATATTAATTAAATTTTGTGTTACAAATAGAAGTAGAAGGGATGGGCGTGACAATGGAACAAACCAGGATGGGCAAATGGAATGAGGTGTAGGTAAACAAAGCAAGGGCTAGGTGTGGTTACATAATGGGTTTTAACAAGGAAATGAATTGGGCTTAATGAAGAATTGAGACAAATTTTGTCATTTAAATACGAAGTATGATTTTTTAAACGGATCTATTTATTTCTAGACATTCTAGATTATTTAATTTCCTACTTTTTTCTTCCATATGTAATAGTTTTACATTTATTTTAGAATTAAATGTATGTTCAGTTTCCAATAAAGATTGGCGCAATTGGAATTTGATTTACCATACTTCCAACTATTAATATGTTCCTTAATTCTAGTATTAACTAGGGGAGACCCCTGCGTGCTCCGTACGCCAACCCCCAATGGAACCTTACAAAAACATATGTTATGTTTTATTTATAATAAAGGTGTAGGATTAATAATAGGCCTAACCTCAAAACTAAGATGGTAAATAATGTTAAATGTTCAAATTAAATTATTTCTCGTATTTTATAAAAGCAGTTATAATAATGGTTAAAAGAACCAGCAAGGCTCAGGTCTACACTTTAAAACCCTAACCTAAAAGCTAGAAATTCAAAAATAATTGCTTCAAATTTTCAAATCAGCTTTTAATGGAAATATTGGAACAAACAGCTATATTATCTGTTCTTTTATTCAATTTATTGCTATGGTAATAAATGTAAATACATGTGTTGGTTTATCATTCTAGGCCTAACCTAAGAATTTTTTCCGACTAAATTTACAAATATTGAAATAAAAAAAGGTTTTTATCGAAATGAATTATAGCCTATGTTACTCAGGTAAAGTGTAGATTTTTATCAGTAAAACTATTTTTTTCAATCGGCTCAGTAGTGCCAGAGATTACCCCCTACAAACAAACAAACAAACTTTACCTCTTTATGATATTAGTATAAATGTATGAAGAGTTAATAGAACAGCCATACAACCTTCCAAAGATCACACTTATAAGGTTTCTCTATGTGTGTGTCAATGTGTATCTTTTATAGGTTAATAAGTAGCAGATTTTATTTAAAAATATAATTTACTTTAACTGTCATATTATTTTACAAAACAGCTGTTTTTAAATGTTTTAATGTAAACTGCAGAACAGGTATTTTATTTTTTTAAATTCTCATGTATTTCTTATGGGGATTTTTCGTTTTTCGGGGATCTCAAAAACCCATTAGTTTTTAATTTTAGAAAAAACTTATATTTTTCCCTCGTTCCTTGAATCGATACCTTTAATTTGACTCCTCTCCCATCATCCTCCGATTTACCAAATTCTCACAATTTTGAATCTAAAATTTTTCTTACAGAATTATATATAAGGATGGACCTACCTGAATGTTCTACATACTCACAACTACAATCTCCACATGTAATTTTGTAAACCCCACTATTGTCTAATCTTTCCCTTTTGTCTTCATTATTGACAATTAATCTCCATACATTATTAGAACAGTAAAAGGATGGTTTACTGTATATTTACTCCTATATATTATTACATTATTGATGTTATTTATCTCACATTGTTGATAAATTTAATTCTACAATACTGTATTTAATTTGCTCATTACTATCACAATTGGTGCTATACAATGAATGACCAATCTCAAGTTTCTGTTTGTTTGTTTAAATAGGATCTATTAATTTTACATTATAGCCATTAATGATAACAATCTGGCTTAATGATATTCAATTCAATTTAGAAATCAGTAGGGGACAAGGGTAAAGTAAAAATTCTATGAATCATATTATAAACAGCTGCATTTTTGTTACGGATTGGATGATTAGAACTAGCTGGGATGACAGCATCAGTATAAGTAGGTTTTCTGAATATACTAAAATAATAGTTACTGTTTTTGATATTAATGTTTAGGTCTATAAAGTTTATAATATCATTCTTTCCGATTTCCAAAGTGAATCGAACAGGTTTATTTACAAAGTTGATTAAGTTAAAAGAGAATATAGTTGTCTGGAAGCACCATTAAACAAACATCATCTACGTAGCTATACCAATATAATCTTTGTGAACAAAGAATTATTGCTATTGAATAGTGTATTTTCAAAATTAGCCATACAAATTTCGGCTAGTAATGGAGACAACGGAGAACCTATTGCTAGACCATCTAACTGTTGGTAATAATAGTTATTAAACAATAATTTTGATCCATACAAGTGTATAATACATTCTTTAACTGATCAGCATATTTTTTTTCACAATTGGCATTTAGAAGCATTTCATGTATGATGTTTTTACAATCAAGAATAGGGATACTAGTAAACAAACTTTTAACATCAAAAGATACTAATTTTGAGGTCAATGGTACTTTTATATTTATGATCTAGTGACATTTTTTACCACAGTATTAGCTTTCTGTGCAAGTTTATAGGTGAATTTGTGAAAGATACAACGGGAAGAATGGGAATGGAAGGTATGTGAAGTTTTGGGAGACCATATAATCTTGGAGATTGAGAGTTCATAATTCTTAAAAATCTGTTTTCTTCATTTTTAAAATAATAGGTTACTATTTTGTATCAAAGTATTAATTTTTTTAGATCATTTTAAAGCTTGAAATTATTATCATTCAGTATATCATTAGTTGTATTTATATAGTTAACATTTTCTAAAACAACAACCTTAATCTGCTTTATATAGGTTAGGACATTGTTTATGAATTTAGATTAGATTTGTTTTATAATCTTAATAAGATTTATAATCTTATTAAGAACTCATTAAAATGATCTAGCCGAGTTTTTGTTTGTTTGGAATCTAAAATTATATTAGAGAATATGCATTTAGTATTTAAATCCAAGCCTGCAATCGATTCTAAGTCTACTGAAAGAGATTCAAGTTCGGGACATTTAGTTAAAGTTCTGGAGTTATATTTCAGACCTTTATGTACCGTAATAGTTTAGTTTATTTTGTATTAAGCCCTGCACACACCGGAGCGATACTTTATCGCTGGAGCGACGCGATATTATTCCTAGAATTTTATCTGCGATACTTGGGCGATAATATCGCAGCGGAAACAGGTGCTTCCACACCAGAGCGGGAAAAGAGACGCGCGGGAAAGCCAGTACACCTCAGGGGAGCGTAGGGTGCGGTGGTTGTGTGACTATCTAGACGTAAAAGTATTGTGTTATAGTTAGTGTTTGTGTACAGTAGTGTGTTTACTTACCATGACATCGTCTGATGAAGAAGAAGCGTTGCTGTTACTAGCCGTACTAGAAGACGAAAGAGCAAGGAAAATGTGGGTACACGACATAAATAAAGAACGGCTGCAATTTGGCGAGTACCATATGCTCATGCTCCAGTTAAGAAAAGATGAAAAAAGATTCTACATATATTTTAGAATGAATCAGGAATGTTTTGACGATTTGCTGAGTTTGATTGCTGACATTATTGAAAAGGAAAGTACCAAAGAGTTGACTTGGGAATTGAAATACAAGGGCAGACGTTCCCACGGTAGACGGCGTCACGGTAGCTCAAGCTGCTTCCTCCTCACTGTACCAAACAACCTTACCAGCACTTACCACGTGGTGGTACTAAACAATAAAATGGCTAAAATTATATGCACACGAAACATAATTACGTAGGCTTGGTTCATTAAATATTATGCAGTACCTATCCTGGAAGAAAGGTTTGGTCCTAGCTAGCAAAGTGCTTCTTGGGACCAGCAAAACTTTTCATACTTACCAGAAGTATTCAGTGTCTTTCCGATGTTCTCCCAGATCTTGTCTTTCTTCCGTATGTTCTTATAATCCTTGTGATTTAAATCATAGAGCACCGGGTATGTATAAACAACTTCAAGTAAGTGTTCGGTGATACACGACATGTTGTTGTTACACATTACACGTGCACATGACAGATAAAACTGAGTAGTTCAATGGTTTGGCCGCGTGGTATCGCTGCGATAAAGCGCTGCGAACAGTGCATGCAGCATTACTGCGATAATATCGCTACAGTATCGCATTCGTCTCGGTATCGCGTATCGCAGTTCGCTCTGGTGTGTGCGGCTCCATAAGCCACCATGGTATCGCACGGACCACTGGTATCGCAAGAGAATTTCCAAGAAAAAGTATCGCGCCCGCTCTGGTATCGCACGGAGTTTCGCTCTGGTGTGTGCAGGGCTTTAAATTGTGTACTAGAAAGATTTATCAAGCGGTAAAAAAAAGAGTGGTAAGAAAATTTTATATTGAGAGTAGGTTTAATTTGTCCGTTCGTTTTTTAGGTCAGATAATTTATTTAATTATCCATTATAAGTTTCTTCTTTCTTATGATAAATAAACTCTAGAACTTCATTTGCAAAAAAATCAAACTCAATCGGATGTAAATTGAACATAATTTCAACGTGAATTGCTTTTAAATGGCTACTCACATTATCTCTTAATATATACAAATGTTTCCTTTCTTCTTTAATCCAAGCTTTAACTGCCGCTTCTTTAGCTTTTAATGCAGATGTAGAATTTCACTTCACTTTTAGACTTAAATATTTAGGTGTTAAACCAAACTTTAAACATTCACCACAGATGTTTAAACTTTGTATAAAGAACTGTTAAACGAGCAATACTTGCTTCTTTAATACAATTTAAGGTAAAAACAGTCGGTACTTGGTGAAACTCCATAATAGGGATCGAAATAAGCAAATGGTAAAATTTCACAACTATAATTTATTTAACTGAGCAACATATGTTTCACCGTTAGGCATCATCAGAGGCTACTAATTGAAATACAGCAAGTATCTTAAAACTAACATACAAACAAAAGTTATCGTTCAGATGGATTTAATTGTTGAAAAACTGTACATTGATAAATATTATGTGTATTCTGATTACAGAATACACAAGTTTGCAAGGCGTGTTTACGTGAAAAACATGTTTTTGAGTATTCCACCGCATTGTGGCGAAGTTGTAGTTCAAACAGTTTTAGGCATTCGGTTTGTAGAAAAGCAATTAATTCATCTGCGCATGAGATTCTAGAAATAAGCAACACACAAAACACCCAATCATACAAATTCATTTACAGAATATGCATACGTACAAAAATTTAAGAAAACACAGAAATATAAAGTAAAACTAAATGCCAATAGTGAAGTCAAATGCATGCAGTTAACTAGTTCTGAATATTTTAATATTTTGTCCCTGGCATTCATCCGAAATATTATGCATCTCATCATAATCCCTTCATTGGTATAATGGAAGTAATGAAATTATTTGTTATTTTTAGTTTCTTTAGAAGAAAATGTATGTTTCTATAGATACCAGTCCTTCTGGTTTGAAAGTGACCTAGGTTTCATTAGTTGGTTATCCCACTTCAATTCAAGAGTGTGTTGGAGGAACTTATCTCAATTTTATTTTAGGTTTATTATCAGTGTAATTTTACATTTAATTTCTTTATCTGTCAAAAAGTCTGAATTCAAATAATTTTATTAGTCGATTTTAATTATATATTATTTTATTATCCTCTATAAATCTATTTTTATTTAATATAAAATATGCATCCACTTTCCATTAACACAACACTGTGTCGTGTTTTAATCAAACTTATTGTTTAATAAGACAATTATACTGGTTGGACTGAGTTCAGTGTTACAAGTGAGTTTAATATAGGCTCCGAAAAAAAAAAACAAGAAAAACTTGTGTATAGGATTCACTTATATGAATTTTGTTTATTTGAGGTATTATCAAATGCTTTCGAGGGACATAACTATGTTTAGAATTGTACTTATACATATCAGAAACAAATTTGTTTTCTGTCAACAATGAAAACACATAAAGTCGCCATATGGTAAGGATGGTTAAAAGAGTTTATAACAATATAATTTTGCCTGTTCTAGGCAAGGCTTTTAAAATGGTGTATCATCATTTGTACTATTGGAGTTATTATTAAAGCCTATAACAAAAGACTTTGCAACATACAAAATGGATGGTCAAAGGTACATAAAAATAGTCATTATAGGCCTACTATTGGATTCATAACTTTCAGATTCATGCTCTGCAGATTAAGTAATCAAAATTCAAATATAAAGTGTTTCTAAAATAAAAGTGGAACCTATAATTTTATCAGAGCAGGTAGAAACAAAACCTTAATAAACATGCTTATAGGTCAAATTTAATAAAAGTTGTTAACATTGAATTTTCAATATTTCACACAAGAACAAACTCCTGAAATTTTGAAATAATGTTAAGTAAAAAGTACTAATTACTGTAGGAAAACTAGTTTTTACTCAGTTAAAAATTAAGTCGAGCCTAAACTTCCCCCTAACATGTAACTGAACTCGGGTAAGTTTTCATGTATTCTGTCTATCTTCACTACACTTTAATGACTTCCCTAAACAAATGGGTTGTTTTTCTTGTGGGATAATGATTGGTATAGAATGTTATGTGATAACACCCAATTATCAATGAAAATATATATCAGGTGATTAATAATATACTAGTGGACCTGGCAATTCTTCGCTATTGCTTGATTTACCTAACCTAAAATTATATTAAGTTTTTGATCCAAATCAGTTGTTGATCAAAATCAGATGTTGATAAAAATCAGCTGTTTTAAGCTTTTCATACGAACAGCTGTTTTTTGTGCCCCTGATAAAATCAAAAGAAATCTTTCTTCTTCTTCCTTAAGATTGACCTTCCATAAGATTAACATTGAAACTTTGAGGGCCACTGGGGCGTATCCCTGAGGACCGATGTAAATTATAATGGGATTCTGCTCATCTACAGGACACTACCTTTCTAACGGTATGCGCGAATTTCTCATACGATGCACACAAGCTGAGAAAAAAGGACGACAAGTTTTGTGCTTGCCTATTAATATATAGATTGATTATAATTAATTCATTGAGAGAATGTACATTCATTGCTGCCCTCGAGCCACCAATCCTCAATACACAGTTGATATAATATATATTACCAAGTTTACCTGAGTTTAACGGTGGACTTACCCATAGCAGGAGAAAAATTACATGTCAACGTTGCACGATTCATGATACACTCTCCTGGATTTCTGGTTTCTCTCTTCCGTTTGTGCGTGGAGGCCTAAAAAAGTTTACACTACTTAATAAAACATGTTATATGATCGGCCTGATTTACTCCGCCGGATTTCTTGTTCTCTCTTCCGTTTGTGCGTGGAGGCCTAAAAAAGTTTACAATACTTAAAAAAAGCCTTACACATCACATGTTACATGATCAGCCTGATTCACTCTCCCGGATTTCTTGTTCTCTCTTCATTTGTACGAGACGCACCTAAAGAAATTTACACTTCAAAATCTGAAAATATAATATGACGTTTTATTTAAGATTATTATATGACAAACTTCTTACTATCTTCAAATCACTTCAGTCTGCTATCATTATATTCTTGATAATAATACAAAGCTGATTTAACTATACTGCTTAGCATTTGCAAGGAAAGTACATTTTTAATTACACAGATTCGTAGGGCAGTGGAAAAGCTGAAATCTGATTTATTTATATTTAAAAAGACATATTTATTTATATCTTGTGCATTTTTTAAATCACTAGTTATTTGGTTGCTTTTGAGAAGAAATTTTAAGAGTTTTTTTAGTAACACACTCGCTCTATTTATTATGGATAATAAAAGGAATTCACTTCCTGAGAAACGTAAGTATTGCTGTGATATTCTTTAAGACTTTTTATAATTTATTTTCTTCGATAAATACGTTTATTTTTTGTCAAGATTTACTGAACTTTTAATCTCTGTAATTGTTAATATCTTAAATAAGCATTTTGAACTTGAACTACTCTGTGTTTTTCAAATTCAGCTTCACTACATCTTCAACTATTTCTTAAACTACATCTCTATTTTGATTTAGAACTCTAAGTATCTGATAGTAACTGATGTTTCACCATTATAGTTTCTGTTAAAGGTAATGAATGATTAAAAGTGTATGTAATTAATTTAAATTTGTACTGTCAGCTATGTTAAACGGTAAAGTAGAAATATCCCTAATGTCTATCATTCACATTCTTAAGAAAGAGTAACTGTTATCAAGAGTTTATAATCACTAGCAGAAGTAAATAAGTGAACCATCATCCTTAGTTTTTCCCAGATCCAATGTTTTAAAAAACTTTGGATTGTTGTAAACATTTTAATTTTACTTAGTGTAATCATAACTATTTGTCTTGATGTTAATAAAAATGAATACAATTTAGTCAACCCTTCAAGAAATTAGTTTAACTTAAGGCGATTTTTTCCTTTCAATTTATCAATAACTTATTATTTTTATTAACTATGTTTAAACTAATTTTAATCGATATTTTTATTTTTAGCTAACGGAGAAAGGATGCCATTGTCATGTACTCAAAGGTACAGTTATGGGGTAGGACATGTCCTTAATGACCTGTGTGCCTCAATGTGGTTCACCTACACCCTTATATTTTATAACAAAGTTCTTCTCTTCAGCGAAGCTCTTTCAGGAGTAGTAGTTCTTGTGGGACAGATCGCTGATGGTTTGGCCACTCCATTTATTGGTTTAATTTCAGACCGAGGTGGCAATCAATCCTTCTGTAAATATGGACGACGAAAATCTTGGCATCTTGTTGGTGAGTGTTAATTTAATAAGAATATACCAGGCAACGATAACCACCTAGGTTTTTCGCCTTTAAAAACAAAAAAACAAAAAAAATTATAAGAATATTATGTTTTATAAGCAATGTTATTAATCTAGAAATAATACAGTTCAAATTTTCTGAATTTCATAAATGAACGTACAGTAGAACCTCAATTATCCAAGACAAATGTGACCGGGCAGACCTCGGATAGTATGGTAGGCCGTGAGAAAACTGTTGAGGTGTGAATTCCCGCTTCATTTACGTCGCTGTAGGCTGATATGGAGCCCTAATTACTTCAAAATCTATCTTATTTGGCTTTAAATAATATAGTTTTAAATAAACAAAGAAGGTTTAGTAATGTACTCAAATGAAATAAATTGGATACTGTAAGCTACTGAAATAAAAACCACAAAAATAATGCCTCTGAAGGTTTTTCATACTCACTTTTTTTAATTGATCGTCTAGCCTCTTCTTTACTTGAATACAGTTGAGATATCCACTTTTCAATTTCTGATCTATTTCGTTTCCAATCCCCAACAGTAACTTCCCTAATACCTAAATCACTTGATACTTTTCTTATTGAATCATCTCCATCTAATCGTCTAATTGCTTCCCATTTTTGATTTAAAGATAAAACAACTCACTTTTGCTTTCCAGTCATTCACACAGTCTAACAATGACACTGATTAAAAACAAAAGAACGAAATAGAGTAGCAGGGGGAAGAAACAACTTGTGAAAATGGATGGGAACAGGGGTTTACTGGAGCCGGAACGCACCGGAACACCGTTCCGGTACTGCTGTTTATTAATTTTGTTTACGTTTTGTTTTAACGTTGCACTGGACCATCCACTCCTCTCAATCACACTCATTCAACATTCGGTTCAGAATTTTACGTCCGCCAATCACTTTTTTCGGTAGGATGAAATGCATTTACGCAGATCGCCAATCAAGAATCCTTAAAAAATCCCCACACTACAGTGCGTTGCGACTATGCGAGCCAACTACAGTAAAGTCTCCCACATTGTCCCACAACTCGGAATCGAAATGGGACAACTTGGGAGCACCAGACACCCTTTTACCATCATCGCGGCACACCTTTGATCGATGCTTAAACTTTTATATTATTAACTTTTTCGGCATGATGAGATTATAGTAATGAAAATAAGACCAAACATGATATAATTTGGACCACATTTAGTGACTAATGCTTATCGAATACCTCATTCAATTTCACGATTAATTAATTATTTCAAAATAAATAACCCAAATGAGAGTACAACACGGAATACACATAAACAAACGCCGTCACAAATACAAGGTCGAAAATCACCCCGAATGAGGAAAATATTTAAATGTAGGTACCTAGACTTAGCAGGTTTCCCGGTACATGATACATCTCGCGAACTTTCAAACACTAAAACGTGGCTGGTTGCTTTGACGTTGACATTGTGATGTTGTTTAGTTTTGTTACTTTTGACTGTCGTTAGAACAATTCACTAACAACCGTCTGTGTTGTTTGTTGTGTTCTCGTGATAAGCTTACTTGAGTTTGTGTTAATTGTTTTTGTATAAGAAAAGTCATTTCATGATATACATAATATGTGTATAGGTTTACAGTCTTTTACCGAGGATTTAAATTTCTGTTAAAGGCTATTGACTAAATAAGAGACATTTTGCACAGTTTTTGCTTAAAATAGTGTGCCTCTCAAATTTTCTATGTGCTATATTATATAAGTACAAATATAGTTACATACACATATTATGTACTTTTCTTTAAAAAAGTAAGCATATTATCTGCACCCTAAAACTCACCAAAGATACTGTACGTAAAATATTTTTTTTAGAAATGAAAATTTAAACAAATTCCGGACCCCTCTTTCCGTTACTTCTGGGAGCGTTCCGGTACTGGAAAAATGACGAGTAAACCCCTGGATGGGAAGTCCTAAGTACAATGCCGCGAGGAGGGGAGTGTATTACAGTCCCAAGACCGCTTCGTCATTCACTATACTACTTGTCTGCTAAAGTTCACCATACTATTGCGTTGGATAAGGAGCTTAAATGTTTTCAGGATGTACAAGGCAAACTACAGTTGTGTTCTCTTTCTGTTCAATCTAACACAAAAGTTTTTATTATAAATTCACTTATTGAGAAATCCTCTCAAGCTATGATTTTTTTATCGAAATCAATTCAGTTAACTTAAATTTTTTGTAAGTTGGCAGAATTGATTTTGACAGAAGTTTTTGTTTTTTTTTAATTTGCTGTAATTATTAAAATAAGTGTAATACATAACTTACAATTCAATAATTTAGGAAGGAGATTTAAAAAAGAGTTATTATTAACAAGTTATGAAAGATTGTGAATATTTTTTAAGATGAAAATACCTGCAAAAGATAAAGATCAAGTTTGAACCACTGTGGGTGTTTTAACATTAAGGTAACTCAATCTGAAACCTTTGGTGAGAATCCAAGATTTATATGGCATTGTTATAAAAAGTTTATAAAAAAAAACATCTTATGTAATTCTTTCCTATTGTAAGACATTTAAAAAATATGAATACTGTACAAATCTGTGTTCTCAATTTTTTTCTAGGATCAATTTGTGTAGCCATATGCCTTCCATTTATATACTCTCCATGTATTGGTTGTGAGAACAGTAGCCAATGGATACAGATGATCTATTACTGTAGTTTTATTGTAATCTTCCAGATGGCTTGGGCCTCTGTACAAATTTCACACCTCTCGCTAGTTTCTGAACTGACGCCTGATGAACATGAACGCACATCTTTAATTGCTACAAGGTAGGCCCATGATTTATTATTTTTAAATACAAAGAATTTATAAGTTGACATTCTTACAAAAATAAGTTGACTCAAACAATCTACTGGAAAATGAAAGGGTGGTTTTTAATTTTATCAAGAATGTCTTTTTCATATCTTGTATCCTTAAGACACCAAAAGTGGCTTGAGTTGATCAAATTGTATTCATTTCTTATTATAGACATAGGTACAAAAATGATCTTGATTCTTAGAATCTTTTCTAGTGTTTCTTAAGTTGAAGTGATTATATCTTCAAGTGACACTTAATGTATTATTTTAGATACTAAACATTTAATTTTGTTTTGTCATTTCCTTTAGTCTTTTTTAATTTATTGCACAATAAGAAAAAATAAAAACAAAATCGTATTTATTTATTTGATTTTCATTTATGTATACATTATGACAATCTGAGAAAAATGCAAAGCCAAAAGTCACAAATTTGCTGTAAAATTAGTCGGAAGTTTATTAATAAATCTGATTTAAGTTCTTTCAATTATTTATGCTTAATATGAAACTTATTAATACTTACACCTTGTTTTTTAATATTAACTAAAAACTTATCACTATCAAGGCAAAATTACTTAAAAGTAAGTATTTTTTCCTCGTATTTACTTTATCAAAACACTAAAAAACTTTTAAATCAAAAACTTTCTTTAGTACAGAGAAAAACTCCAAATATTTTTCAATTCCTTTAACTTAAACTAAGACTTAAACTTACTCTTTGTAAAGTAGTATTTTAATAACAATTTTTATATCACTTGAATCTTCATTACAGGTACGTACAATTAAAAATTGCTATAAATTTGTAACGTTCAGTCAACATGAATTTTAAATATCAATGCATTTTGATAAACTGGACTTTGCATAGTATTTTTAGACGCAACCAAAAATATGAAAAAAAATTTTTAAACCTGAAATTATCAGCCATTTTCTTGTTCATAGAAACTCAGTAGGCGAGTAAAAACTCCCATTTTTGATAATTGCAAGTTTTTGTTCTTTTTTATTTTTGTCATTCCCACTTAAATATATTTTGCACACAAAATGTTTTAAAACAAAAAACTTAACCATATTTGATGAATACTTATTGATCCTTTTGTTTTATAACTTCTTAGGCTTATAACATTGAACGTACAAGCTTCAACCCATTTGCCATGAATGTCTACATTAATCTACAGCTGAAACTGACTTTCAGCCAGCCTTTTTTTTTTTTAAGACATTATACATGACTACATTTACTATCGTACAGGAATGAACAATTCATAAACAAAACTTGGTTTTCTTGAACGCAGACAATTTTACATAGACTATTAGTCATTATCATTTTGATAAAAATATTCTTTTGTTCAAATTACAGTATAGGAAACAAAAACCTTCAAATAAGTGTTTTATTAAAGTTTTTGTCACTGATACTTAATCTTTTAATATGGATTATAGGAACTCCCATTTACATTACAAGATCAATCACGTTTTGTCTAGCAAGTCAATGATTAGACAGGTGTAATCTGAGAATTGATGAGATTACCATTATGAATCTACTGACCACTTGTTCTAATTTTCACCTATAGACAAGTCATTTTACAGCGTGGCAAATGTACGTTTTATGAAATGGGTAAACTCAAGTGAAAAGATAAATATTCCTTCTACTGAACAAAATATTATAAAACTAAAACATGGTATTGATCTTTATTTCCACTCCAGAATCTCTAGTAAATAACTGGAATTTCTAGTACCTACAGTACTTACAAAGTTAGAATTTTCTGATTTGTGATGAAGGATTTATTTTATTATTTTAAAGATCATCTTCACTTTGTTACTCATCAGTATTAAAAACAATTTATCTGCTGATAAAAGTATAATATAAAAAAATTATTAATAAAAATACTAAATCCAAATCTGACATTATTAATTAATCGAGTAAGCTTATTAAGTTTTGAAGTTTTGCCTAATATAAAAATGTACTTTTTTTATATCGGGAACTGTGGAGAATCTTTTCTAGACTACATGTAAGTAATGGATCTTACTGCCAAGCAAACTTCACAAACGCTTATCTTATTAATAACCACTGTTGGTTTGGCATTTTAACAAAGTGGGTATGTTTTTTGTAGCTTTATAAGTCCAATTTAATGTATTGCTAAAAGTTCTTCTTTTCCAATTTCAGAATTATTGTATATTGAGCTTGGAATCAGATAGAAACGTATGTAGTGGAAATAACTCCCATTTCAGGAGTAATGTTTCCTACCTTCATTTTTATATTTTGTCTCTGATCAAAGCCTTGCATATAAATAATGTCTGTCATCTTTCTCATAACCACACCATACACAGTCTGGCCAATGTCTCTTTCAAATCATCTAGAGATAAATTGTATAAGATCATGTCCTCAAACATCACAGAAAGCCTATTGATTCCTGGATATATCTTTGGTATCCGTGTTGTCCATCTGCCCTTAATCTCTCTTTCCGATTTTTCTATTTAAAAAATGTTATTAATTGAATAATGTGAGTTTATTAATTCAAAATTGCTTTTATGTTACAGATATAGTTTTACAGTAATATCCAACATTATAGTGTATGTAGTACTGTGGATTGTTTTAAGCATATCTAGTGATGACCCAAATGCAGAAATTGGCCCTTCGGACATGGCAAAGTTCCAGGTAATACTGTATACTGTAGTATTAACATACTGTATAGCGGTAATGATTTATTTTTGGTCATCTTATGGTCATGTTTATACTGTATGCTTCTATAATATAATAACGTGTATTATGTAGTTTCACATTACTATAAAATTACTTTTTTGTTTTTCAGATTGTCACCTATTCTGTAGGAGTACT
Organism: Philaenus spumarius; assembly: GCA_018207615.1. Lineage (NCBI taxonomy): Eukaryota > Metazoa > Arthropoda > Insecta > Hemiptera > Aphrophoridae > Philaenus > Philaenus spumarius. The sequence continues at coordinate 776,298 of JAGFPH010000013.1, read as the reverse complement.
TGGTGTTATTATGTGCATCGTTTTCCATATTGGCGTCAAAGAAAAGAGACAAGACCGATTATTTGAGAAATATCAACAGCAAAATTCACATAAAAGGATTTCTCCTCTTCACCTGTTTTTAGATATTAGGTTATACCAAGTTGCGATAATTTATTTAGCTACAAGATTGTTTGCAAATATCAGCCAAACAATGCTTCCGTTGTACCTCAATGACGACTTAAAATTAGGAGGTCAGAACGTAGCAACACTTCCTCTTGTTTACTACGCAAGCAGTTTCTTTATGTCATGGATTATAAAACGTATGAATAAGAGACTTGGAAGAAATGTACGTGAGTCCAGTCACAGTTTTACTATAGTTAAATCATTGTTTGATTGTTTAAATTTATTTTACTATTAAATTAATCTATACTAGTGGACCGGGCAATGCTTCGCTATTGCTTGATTTACCTAACCTAAAATTATATTCAGTTTTTGATCCAAATCAGTTGTTGATCAAAATCAGCTGTTGATCAAAATCAGCTGTTTTAAGTTTTTCATACGAACAGCTGTTTTTTGTGCCCCTGATAAAATCAAAAGAAATCTTTCTTCTTCTTCCTTAAGATTGACCTTCCATAAGATTAACATGGCAACTTTGAGGGCCACTGGGGCGAAGCCCTTAACATACATTGAGCTCATTTTAAGGGAAGCACAACTTCAGTGGGAGCTCTGTAAAATGACACCAAAAACATCAAAATCGGTTAAAAACTCTAGGAGGAGTTCTACTCACAAAATAACCCCTAGCAAATTAATTATGTATAGATAGATATAGATATATATATAGATATAGATATAGATATAGATATAGATATAGATATATATAATCCAAATACCACTCACTGACTCATCACGAAATTTCAAAAACCACCGAACGGATTGGAATGAAATTTGGTATGTAGCTTCCTCTAGGGCCCGAGGTGCTCGCTAAGAAAGGTTTTAAAAAAATTCGAATTTTTAGGATGAGGTTTAGGGGTGTCAAAGTTACTAAAAATCCCCATATTTAACTTTGATTTGTCCCTCCGTGCAAAGCCGGATCGGGCCAGCTAGTATATTATTATAAAGCACATATTTTAAAATTAGCTACTATCAGCTAGTAGCACATATTAAGTGAGACCACAGTGCGTACTAGGTTAAATTCTATAATAAGGAAAAAATAAAACTTATTCGTAGATTCACACATAAACGTGTTCCTTTTAAATACATATTGAATACAATAAAAATAATCACTTACTAATTCAGTTCACATGTTACAGAACTCTTAACACATATTGCAAGATGTTTTAAACACATTAAAATTACCTACATCGTTATACATTAACAATATGTTAGTGAACCTTGTAAAACATTGAATGTATTAAAATTGATCTCACTAAAACTTAAATTTATTTATTGTTTTGTTAATTGTCAATCTAATTTTTACTATTCAGATTGCATTTATTTCTGGAGCTGCCATTGGACTGGGTCTTAATATTTGGATCAGATTTGCAACAGGAGAAATTTATAAAACTTATTTGATCTACGCTGTTGCAGCTTTATTTGGTAAGAAAGTTGATCAAATAGCTGAGGATGTTATTGTAATTATTTTTATTACTATACATTTCTAAGGAAAATTAAAAACTAAAGTTTCTTTAAATGTTTACATATATTTCACAATTGGTTTTAATTTTGTTAATTAAGGATCACTTTCCTTAACAAATGTATCATTATTAAGAGAATAGGTGAGCCCAACTTTAGTTCAAAGGCCAATATAATCTTCACTAAGGTCAAAGAAATAATAAGTAGAGTTGATTCAAGTTACTAGTAATATAATTATATTTTATTAAAATTACTTTAATTAGAAACTGACACACAAAATCTTAAGGAATCAATAGCTTACATATTATATAGTTAACTTTGACTTTGGATTTGATTTATGTCTTCTAATGTAGTTCTTTATTAAGGGGCTCCGGAGAACCTAAATTGTATTTTTTGAATTTTTTTGTTTTTTATTGCTTATTATTGCCCTTTTATTAAGCTTTAAAACAAGCCTAAATTTATTATTATATCTCAACTCTCAGTGGTTAAAAATATGTTTTTGGTTCGTATGTGACATGAAAATAAGACAAATTTTGTATCATATTCTTAATAATTTGATATGATTTATCCAATTTGAAAATAATTAAAATTGCGCCTATGGTGGGAATTTTCATTTTGGTAGGGATATTTAGCTTTTTTTGTAGTGCCTAAGCTGATTATACAGTCTTTGATGATGTTCAGCTGATGAAAACAATGCATAAGGGGCTGGTATGTATTAAATATGTAAGTAAAACTTTAAACATGTTTTCCGGAAATTATATATTTTATTCACAAAAGGAACATTTTATCAAAATCAATCTAACATAATGATCTGAAATTTTTAGGGGTTGTTTAATGGAGTATGCTACAGGTTTTAAAGAGAGCATTTTGTAATATAAGTGATCATTTCTAAGTTATGACTGAGAAATATGGCAAAAACTGGTTAAAATTCTATTGTTTTATAAAAATAATGACAAAATGTATTCAAATATTTATATTGCAAAACCCTCATGTAATTTTGTAATTAAGTAGTACTAACACACTGATAAAAACTAACACACTGATAAAATTTTACTAATTTTGATCCTGCAGTTTCTGAGAAAATGTTCCTTAAATATTGTATTTTTAACATTGCCGAGATCGGGCGCTCCGGAGCCCTAAGAAGTTGTCTTTATCACTATTATTGAATCATCTATATATATCGGATGTATTCTAAGCAAGCAGGCTTCTGTAAAATATTCTGTTTAAATCTTTCTTTTAAGTGTTGAATGAAGACTTCATTTCACATAACATGGAAGATAATAGATTTCCCATACCTAATCCATGGGTATCACGTCAGATGGTATGTCAGTTTGAAGACAAAGTCTGTCTTTGCAAAGGGAAGAGTACGGGACAATCAAGAGTGACTGAAGAACGTATTGAACAAGTGAGAGAGCCTTTTACTCATAGCCTCAAGAAATCAATTCGGAACGCTAGTTGCGAATTAGCAATTCCAGTGATGTCTGTGTGGAGAGTATTAAGGAGGCGCTTACAACTTGGTCCTTATTGTTTGCAGTTGTTACAAGCTCTAAACCTTACAGACTATGGTTTACGTGCCAACTTTGCAAACAATGTGTTGCTGAATGACGATGAAGATTTTCTGGATCGTGTGGACTTCAGTGTTGAATGAACATTCCACTTAAGTGGACATGTGAACACTCATAATGTGTGCATCTGTGGGTCAATAAATCCCCACAAGATGGTACAGTTGCCCTGAGACTCCTCTAAATTGAAAGTTTTTTGTGCCATTTCCTGGCGGAAGGTTTAAGGGCTTTCTTTTTTGCTGAAGCAACTGTAATTGCTGTTTATTATTTTGATTCATTACAACTATGGTTCATCCCTCAATTGGAAGAAGCGAATCACAGAACTTTATTTGGCAGCATGATGGTTCGTCGCCTCCCTGGTATAACTTAGGACGCGATTGGTTGAACAAAGTTGTAGCCAACCGCGGTATTGGCCACAAGGGGCCGGATGACAGAGCTTTTTCGCACGGCCTCCACGTTCACCCGATCTAACGCCATGCGATTTTTACTTTTACATAAAGGATCATGTGTTGTAAAAAATATTATATGTTGTATGTGCCTCTGCTACCAGCTAACCTACCCATCACGAGAAACAAGATTGCACCAGTTGTTGCAACAACTCAAGACCCACTGAACAAGGTTTGGGATGAATTCGGCTATTGACTCGATGTGTGCTGTGTGACCAATGGTGCTCACATTGAACACTTGTAGGAAAAACTGTTGAACACTTGCTGAGCTGCTCTTTCATTTGATGTATTATTTATAATGTAAGCGTTAAAACCCCGATACTCATTTTGAAACATCCGGTATTGTTTAATCAATGTGAATAACATTTTGGAAAACAAGAGAAACCTTCTGAGTGCCTTGGATAGGAATAAGCATACAAAATGTTCTCTAATCGAAACAGTGGTAACCAAGCATTGCATGGTTGGTTTCCCCTTCAAAGGTCCTTAAATGTTAACATTAACAGGTCTGTGCTGAAAAACAAAGGAAAGTTACTAGTATAGATGCTTGTTTTCTGGATTCAAATCAAGACTTGGGTTAGACGAATAGAAAAAGAGGCATGTCATTACATTTAAAAAGTCAAGTGAGGTAAAGTGAAACCACATTTATTGCACTGTTTTACTTTCGTTGTTTAATCCTTCAGAGCATTATGACATAAATCGTATGTCAATGCATTTCTTGAATGAACAAAAGCAAAATATGTCTGTCTTAAAATATATTTAGGGCATATTGATTTCAAGCTAACAAAAATATTGCTAAAACATTTGTAAGTTTTTGTAAATTGATGTGAGGTTCCATTTAATCCTCCTAGCCCAAATATTTAGTGTAATCACACTGACAAATCACACAAAAATTATATGAACATCCATTGCAATCCAACTCATTCAACTCATACAGTAATGTTGTACTAGTTTTAAAAGTTGATACGGATTTTCTTGAATGGAATGGTCAACTCCGTAGATCAAAAAATTCCAATCGGATAGTTTTCTGAAAATGAGAATTGCCACACTTGTTTAAATTGCTTAGGTTAAGGGTCGGCTCTAGATGTCGGCCATGTTGGCTGACACTCCATAAGACCAATGTTAAATTAAAATCCAAATTTTTCCTTTATTTTTGATCGGAAAATTATAAACGATATGTCATTTTAAAGCTATGGTCAATATGCATGCAAATGGCTTTTTAAAAACTAAGAAATATATTTTGTTTAATATTTGTTAACAATTTAAAACATTTATTATTAATATTTTTTTACGTTGTCACTATTAATTATAGCGAAAACCTACCAAGCCATTCGCCTGAAGAATTTCGTCCCCAAGATTTTGGTATTTTTTTAAAAACGCTATTTGAACAATTGCGGATTTTAAATGGATTTAGGCTGAGCAATGTCCGTGTAACCTACCGCCGCTATAGGGTGATTTTAAATATTTTTTTTGTTGTAACTATTAATTATAGCGAAAAATTACCAAGCCATTCGGATGAAGGATTTTGTCCCCAAGAGTTTGGTATTTTAAAAAAAACGCTATTTGAATAATTGCGGGTTTTAAATGGATTTAGGATGAGCAATGTCCGCGTAACCTACCGCCGCTATAGGGAGTCGCAGGTTGCTTTCTGTTTTACTAGAGCCGACCCTTATTAATAACTTCAGTTGAAGTTACTTAGGGGGAAAGTTTTTTTTCCGGTTAATTCCGTTTTATAATCAGTAAACTTAAGTTCTTACAAAGATGTACTTTGAGTTGGTTCTACTTGTTTAAAATTCTTAGCAAGAATGTGTGTGGGTGAATGAAATGATAATATTTGTAATTTCAACAACCTTCCCTGCAGGCTACTTCTCTGGCCACCAGCCTCGGAAATCTTTGTCTTAGACTAAATTAAATGTTTAATTTTTAATAAATAATTACCTTGATATTTTGAATGTTCTTTTTTTAGGCATCGCTTCATCAATAATGCTGGTAACCAGTTTGGGTATTACTTCGGATCTTATTGGAGTGGACAACCGCAATGGTGCTTTCATCTATGGATTAATGAGCTTCGTGGATAAACTATCAAATGGTGCTGTAGTTATGGTCATACAATACTGGTAAGTAATGAGTAACATGCATTTATTTGAAATTTGAAGAGAAAAAGTGGTTATTTTGAAAAATGAATCCAGAGATTTTTAACTTCTAATAATCAGTACCGGTACTGTACATATATAGCAAAAAAAAATTATAGTTCAACAATTAGTTTAAATGTTAAAATCAAATTGAATTGATCTACAACTTCAAGGCCTACTGAAAAGATTCATGGACCAAAATGAACAAGAATATTAATATTTCACAAATTATAAATAATCCAGCATTTATGATTATAACTTTTTTTCTGCATTTTCATGAAACTCTAGTGTTGTATGTTTTTTAATAAATGTGTAGCCTATACAATTTGTATTATTTAGAATTATTCAGAATGTATAGTACACATATTATACAATATACGTTATTTATTAGAATTGGTTCAGTTTTTTAAGTGTAATTTAAAAAAAAAAATTCAAACTTGTTTACATTTTGGTTACCCTTTTTATTGCATGGCTTGAGTTTTGGTTGATAACTCTTTCTTTACAGCTTATAGAATATTGATTAATTTTGTTGTATGTTTCATACTTACTTTTTAATTATGTTTGCTCAACTGAATTTCTTTAATATTTGAAACCAAGTAATGACTATATATACTGTACTTCCTTCTTGAGATATAAATCTTTTAGCTAATAATTATGATTATTAACCTCTGACAAGTTAATGCAATAATTCAATGTTATAATATATGAAATAATGATAAAAAGCCAATATTATTACTCACCTTGTTGGAGATATTTTTACAGGATTTGATCATTGTGATGTATTTTAAGCTGAGAAAAAATATTCAATACTAAATATTTCAAGACATTTTTTTATAGTACTACATCAAAGCCCACTAAAGAATACCGTTGCGAGGCGGCCAATAGGATGGGAGCGCAGCGTTGCCATATCTACTAGCCTCGAACACTCCAGGTATTTACCACTCGAGGCTTGATCGCACAGTTTAGAGAATTATAAATGCGTTGAGTCAGCCGCAGTCAGTTAGAAGGCGTGGGAAGAACGTGACAACGTCGCACTACGGCGATTGGAGCGTTCGAGGTCTCGGTGTACACAAGCCCGTCCCTCAACGGTATTCTTTAGTGGGCTTTGATATAATTGATAGAAATTAACAAATTAAATCCTGGTAAACATGACTGGGTAGGGAAATTTAAAAAATACTATTAAGAACAATGAAGGTTTGGAACAACTTGTCAAAAAGATATATTTTTATCACTAATAGTTTTTATCGGTATAATTTCAGCAGTAAAATTTATATTTTATGTCTTTTAGTTTCTTTAAAAATGTATTGACTTAACAGATTAAAATTATTTTTGTACAGTAGTGTAGGGTCTTAATTAAGCGAATTCCGCTGATGCGTATTTCGGCTGCGTATTTTCGACAACACATTCGACAAGTCGTAAGTCGACAACACATTGTTTTAAATATGAGCGTTCACATCTATGCGTAGAATATGCAACCCCGCATCATGCTGCCGGAAATAGGCGCGTCCGCATGCAGGTGCCGAATTCTATCTACCGGGAAGTTGATAGGAAACTCGTGCATTCCTGAGCAAGCGTTCACACAGTGCAGATTATCGGTAGCTGCGTAGTGATATATGCAGTTGTTATTTTAAAATTTGTGAAAATGTTTGATAAGGGCAAGTTTATGTACTTGTACAAGGACAACCATCTTATGGTAATCGTTAGCCTTTCTTCAACGCCTATTATTGCGTTCCTAAACGTTGCGTAGGCGTAACTAGGACGACCGTATGGGGGGGAGGGGGGGTGGAGTATAGCAAAATTTTAAATTAAGATGTAAAACAAGACGTTTTAGTCTTCTCAAAAATACTTTAAAATGATATATGTATGTATAATTTTCCACTTCCAATTGTAATTCAGGCCTAATTTAGAATAGCAACCATGACTCATTCCCCGCTAAATCTTTCCGTGAGCTGACTAACCCCATAAGCTTGGAACAAACACAGCGTTTTTTTGTCGGCTGCAGTTTAGTTACCGTCGCCGCTCATAAAATTTAAAGTGTGCACACAGGGCGGTAAAATTTCCGATGCCGTCTAAAAGTCTCATTGGGATTCTTTTGAAGTGTCTAGTTTATCAATCATGAAGTGTGTTATGTAATATACCGGGTGTCCCACGAAGAGGTCCCTATTTTTGAATTGATATGACAGACGTATAGAGCGCGCTACAGACTTGAAATTCTACAGTCGTGACTAACACATATGTAAAAGAAATACCCCTGAGTATCAGTTAATTCTGACAGATCCAAACAAAATGGCGGAAAAACAAAAAAACAACAAAATCAGCAATCGTATTTTAAGGGTAAACCTACTTTTATTTAGAATAGGAACAGCTATTCTCAGTTTTAAGCAATCACATAGTTCCTTAGCTTTCTCAGCCTGAGATGAAAGACGTTTTTTCCCAACAGGATGTTGAGCTCCTCCGCATTATGCTAATGTGGCCAAAGCAGTTTTGGACCAAAATCTTCCTAACCGTTGGATAGGTCGTGGCAGCAGCTTCATGGACTGGCCCCCAAGGTCTCCAGACTTGACTGTTTGTGACTTTTTTCTGTGGGGCTTTTTGAAGGAGAAGGTTTATGGCCATAACATTGCGACAGACGATGAACTAATGAGGTAGATCGAAGAGGAACTGTTGTTGATACCTCGAGAGTTGTTTAGCAAAGTGTATGACTGTTTTCTATTTCGTTGTCATCAGTGCATTGCGGTCGATGGACATCAGTTTGAATAAGGTTTATGGATAAAATAGATTTAATTTATTTATGAGTTACTTATATCTTTAATTCCCTAACGTTGTTTAGTGCTTAGTAACATCGTTAAAATTCAATAATTATGTTGTAACACTTAAGCAAATAAACCTATTTTAACGAAAAGGTACTATTTCTTTGATATCCCGCCATTTTGTCCTAAAGTGTCAGAATTAACTGATACTCAGGTGTATTTCTTTAACATATGTGTATGTTAGGACTGTTGAGTTTCAGGTTTGTAGAGTGTTCGGTGCATCTAATATATTAATTCAAAAATAGGGACCTTTTCGTGGGACACCCGGTATATTACTTCGTTTAATGTTTTATTGATATGAGCAGAGAATAATACTCGCTTTATTGTTATTCCGTCGCCGATTGAAAAGGAAGCAAATAAAATATACTTATTTGGGTTCATACAATAAATAAATAAAAGAAGAGCATGTAGGTTTTGGAGCATTCTACACTGTGTTTCCTAATTTGAGTAACTAGAAGAAGCATTTTTCAATTATTTAGGAATGTCGGTTTCGTCATTTGACGAACGCAACCGTGGCTGAAGGATAGTAGTTTACGAAAAAAATACTAAAAGAAGAAAAATTGTCTTGCATTTGGTTACGTTCACCACTGATTCGGGGGAGACGGTGGAAAATCCGTCGATTGTAGTGGCAGCGAGTGGCTGCACAGCTACCGTCAGTGGTTAAGTTAATTTTAGATAGATCATATAATTTATTTCAAAAACACACAACTTAGTGGTTATGAAATATAAAGATTATGAAAAAAATACACTAATAAGTAACAAACATTCACACTACCGTTTATCTAAATTCAAAAAAGTGATATTGAATTTAAAAAAAACTATTTTTCTATAAGTTTGCAGGTTTTTTAGTACATTGTGTTTCAATGTTTTTTTTTAGTAAAAAAGTCAGCAATCTCCAAGATATTTGTATTTATCATTGTATAAAGCCCTTTTCATGATAAAACCAAATCATAATTTATATGTTTGAGTATTGGTGAAGCTATACACTTGTATATTACATGGTTTGTACAAGATAATTTCTAAATATTAGTCAATAATCATTATTGTGGGCCGCATATTTACTTAAATAGCTGCAATATTTTATGGTTTGTAGGAAATGCTTCCCTACTTGTGATAACCACTACAGAGACTCTTTATCCTATTATTGTGGTGGTGCATCATTGCTTGGCATAATTGGTGTTCTATTATTATGTCTTTGCTGTCAACCTCCGAAATCTGAAGGTAAGTTTAATAATGTTTATTCCTTGCAAAATCTTCCAGAAATGACACAAAGCTTTAAGTCGGAAAAAATATATAGGGCCTATAGTTGTTTCTATCAACAACAACTTATTCACTGTTCACACTACATTATACATTAAACAGGCACAACACAACACACAACACTTTAAACATTACCGGTAGTTGAAAAATGTATATTTTCCAAACGGTTGGCAAATGTTAAGAAAGTTCTCCTGTTTGCCAATGAGATAATCTCATATATCTGCAGTAGAATTTTTTCAGAAATATTCTTAAACTATTTTGAGAATTAACATATTATGTCAGATAAGAACATATTAACCCTCAACTGGTGTCATTCTTTTTTACGACACAAATGGTATTACGGGGACTGCCAGCCCGCCTTTTTTAAAAGGGTAAAATTTTAAACCAAATTATTGAGAAATGTTTTATTGTACTTATTGATTACTTAACACCATTTTTAAGTGTTATAAATACATTTTAATCGTAAAATCAAACTTGACAAAACGCCAACCCTCGTATTGGGAGAATTTTCAATACACAGAGCATTGCGTGCTTAGCACGCCAACCAACGTATTGGGAGTATTTCAATACACAATGCATGCATTGCGTGCTTCGCACGCCAACCCCAATATCCGGAGAATTTTCAATACACAGAGCATTGCATGCTTCGCATGCCAACCAACGTATTGGGAGAATGTTTGGGAAAACACTTTTCAGGAGTCCGCGATTCGATTATACAGCGCAGAACAAAAGCAACAACATAACCATACTTTCACAACTGGAAGTCGGCCGCGAAACTGAAAGGTACACGGCACCCCACGCCTCTATAGCTTCCCTGGAGGGGGAAAAGGAAGGTGGTAAAAATACGTAGCGGTTTCTCAGCCGCCTGATACCAGTTAAGGGTTAATATAAACAAAAGATAAGATAAACAAACTACAGATATGTTACAATATAATATGACTGTATACCGGCAACGTTAGACCAAATATTTAAACCCAGAAAAATAAAATCAGTCGCTGAAACCTAAGTTAGTAATGTAATAAACTACTTGAACCTTAAGCCGCATTTACACTAGCAACAAAACATGTTTATAAACAGTGTTTAGGAACAATGTTCCTCAAATCGAAAAATAACCACTCTCAAAAGTGTTTCTAAACAGTGTTTAGGAACAGAAATTCTGTGTTTCTCAACATGTTTCTTGTTTCCCGTAGAAAGCGGTAAGATCAAAGGGTGTTTAGAAACATTATGAAATGTTTCCAAAACACAAGACGTTTACATTTAGGAACATTGTTCCGAAACATAAATCATCACCAATAATTTTTTATGCTTTCTGTTGGTAGAAAGAGTTGTCGTCCTAAGCTAGCATAAGAATCGCCTGTAGCCAAAAACCGCAAGGTAATAGCAAGTCTTTCTTGCACAGGTATTGCATTTCTAAAACTACTGACTTTCCTTCCTATTTTGTGGCCTGTTTATCAAAAACTCAAATTCTTCCCTTGTCATTCGACAAACATTTTAAAACTTCCATCGCATCTTATTTCCCTACCCAGATCCAAGTCATCTTCTTTAAGGTCGTTCAATAAGTCACTTCCACTGTATACACCTCGTGATGCAAGTGAAGGTCTTACCCAGAACCTCCTGGGTTGTCGTTCACTTAATACAACACACACGGCAGCAACAAGAAGAGCCCTCCTCGTAAGACGACATCTTCAAGACATACAAATAAATAAAATGGCTGACCTTAAATGTTTTGGAACATTGTTGCTTAAATAAATTTCATGACTAGCAAAATGTTTATTAACAAGTTCCAAAAACATTGTTGAGGAACAATTGTTCCGTAAACAATGTTTATAAACAATGTTTTGTTGCTAGTGTAAACCCAGCTTTTGTCATCAATACAGAGATTCATAATAATATACTTAAACTTAATCTAAATGCAGCGACTCCCGAATCCTTCCGAAGATAGCCGAAGCTGCAGTTCACAACTGTATGTTATGTAAAAAGCTTAAACCTGCTTTTTCCTTTGCATAGTTGGTGTTTGTTTAGGCCTACTTCTTTGATTTATAGGTTATGTCAGTTGTGCATTCTATGAAGTTCATGGATTAAGTTTGTGTTAGTGTGGACATATTAATAAATAATATTATTGCAGTTGGTGTTGTTATTAGCGTTGTGTTAAGGTAAAGTTTTTAGAATGAACAGTGTTACATCTTTGCTAAGGCTAATTTTTATTCTTTAACTCTTGAAGCAAAGTGTGCTAATAAAGTGTACAGTTATTTGTGTAACTTCATTATTTATGAGTCACTTTATGAACTAAAAACTTAAATAAACTAATGCATAAAGTATAGGCTACTATATGTAAGACGAAATTGTTCTCAATTTTCCATTTATAATTAATTTCTATACTCCAATCTATCATGAAAACTGTAACCCGATTTTATCTCATTGAATGCTTTTCAGAGATGTCTTAAAACAACCAAATTTTATTAAAAACAGGCCTAAAAGTAGAAATTCTTATGTTTAGAACTAAACAAATTTACAGATCCCCCTGGTAGGTTTGAACCGCCTAGGTAATAATTCACCAGCCGCCACTTCTCTGAACTCTGAATCATTACTTCAAACTTTTATTGAAGCTACTACCGTCCTACATGAAACCAACCAACACCATGCACAGAGAAAGCATGCAGGTCTATGTTCAAATTAAAATGATGTAATTTTATCAGTAGGAAACTGTGATAAAATTATATAATTTGATATTAGTCTTATTTCTATTGAGGTAGTTTTCGCCAGTAATTACTTTGGTTTTGATTGTCAGACCGACCCCCAGATTCTGTAATACTGTTATTAATTTCGTTTGAATTATTTCTAGATACATTTCTAAAGTTCAAAAGTACATTCTTACTGCGACTTAATTATTATTTTCAATCAATGCTCATTTTCAACTGAATCTGGACCTTGATCAGTATCATCTGTATTTTCTCCCACTTAATCATCTTCATCACTTATATTAAATCATTTCGTACAGACCTTCGTAGTAGGAAATTGTATCCTATACCATTTTTCTGTCACTTCACACATTCATATTATACACAAAAAATAAAGCTGCGATCACTCGTTATAGATACTTGTTACTAACTATTCTAATATAGACTAAGACTACACAGTTAAAACGGAAGCTACAGGGAAGCACAGTTTGTACTAGAGGGAAGCTGGCTCTGCACCAAGCGATACTTGTAGAGTGGAATGGTATCTCAGGAGAGGGGAGCTATCTGATGAATAGTTAATGATCTAGGATTAATTATATTTTCAATGTTTATAACATCCTCATTGATACAAGATTGTAATAAAAAAATAACTAACACAATAGTTAGCACGAATAATAAATTATATTAAATACATTTAATATTAGAAAAAATTTGTACCGAATGTAAATTTATTTTTTTGAAATAACGCAAAAATGGTATATAATTTCCTCTCCAACAGAATATTTCTCAAGGTGGTATGTTGCATGTCAAATGGCCTCTCCACCAAAATTTGAGCCAAAGTAGCATGTCCATTAGGGTGGAACGAAAATGCCCTTTTTTTATTATTTTTTGATTTTTTATTCGTAATAGTGGGGAAAAGATGCCTTTTAGGTTCAAAAAGAAGAGAAAAAAATTTGGTTGCTTTACTGCATCATCTTGAGGTGCCGCAAAGGGCTTAAAGTTTATAAAAAAAAAGGAAAAATAGCAAAATCTTAAACTTTTTAATTAAAAAAAAAATGGGTTTCTAGTGCTTATATTGTAAAAAAATATGCTTGTAAATACTTATACAAGCACTAGAAGTCGTACAAAAATATTAACTTCAAAATATAACTTAAGAAAAATATTTTTTTATTTAGAAAAAAAATCGAATTTTTGATTATTTTGAAATTTGTGCTATCTATTTTTAACATTATTGTTTAAGAGTATTAAGGTTGAAATTCAAGATTTTTAAGCTAAATACATCCATCTTTATTAAGTAAAACATATAATCCCATCAAAATACATTTTTATAGTATGTTATTAGTTCCTTAACAAAAACTTTTTAGGATTACGAATGTTAAAGCTTCAAAATATTTGTTTTAATTCATAGACACTTTAAATTGTTTCTTTGTATCAAATTTTGGCATGTTTTTACGTGAATCAATTTTTGCTCTGATAAATCCTTCTCTTGCTGTTGAACCACATACACTTTGAGCAGATTCAGTCACCAATTTTACAGCTCTCTCCACAGCTTGACTGTGACAAGGAAACCTGGGAAAGTCAATAGCGGGTCCTCTTCACTTGGTTGAGCTTCAGATGTCTTCTTTATAAATCCTTTCAGAGATTCACAGGAAACATGTTTTACCAAGGGAGTTCAGCTATGTCATTTTCAGCCCATGTCGATGTAATCCTGTGAGTTAAAGTTTATCTGTGGAATTTTTAACTTCCTGACTCCATCACTACTTTCTGTTCTTGCTTTTAAAATGGGCCGTAAGCCGAGTTCTCTTACAGTTTTGCGCTCGTCACATATCATAGATAAAAGGAGATTTTCTGCAGCAGCGAAATACCCATTTCTTTGTATAACTGGATCTATAACCTTCTTTAAATCATCAGAGAGATATCGTGAATATGAGATTAGCTTTAACAGATGTTTGGAGCCATTAGTACATGAAGGTTTCAACTTAATATTAAACCATACAGGTGCATACACTTTCACAATGTACGCAACCAGAGACTTAAGGCTTTCAGTTAGACTTGCAGTTGCCACATACAATCTAAGTATACGGTTTGCTAATGTAAGCCACCTAGAGTGAGCAAGTTTTCCAGGGTTCCTCAAAGATAGATCTTGAGAGCAATTTCCACTTGACACCGCGATACACATTTCCCATAAGTACTTCTGGTCTGTACTTAAATCGTTTGTGTTATCAAAAACAGGAAGGTTATTTTCAATTGGTGAGAAAGTAACCACAGTGAGATCAGCACAGTGTTCAAGCTGTTGGCCTATTTCACCTTTAAACTCATTTGGTCCCTTCGTTTTACCATCTAAATGGCAAAAAAGATGTCGCAATGGTAACTCGTTTCCATGGAACAGACAAACTAACCATTGTAATGGTCTTCCGATTCCATTTTCCAACAAAGAAATCACACCATTATTATGTCCGGTATTTACAACAGTTCCATCACACCCAATAGCAGTAAAGTTAGAAAGTTGTTTGAGGTGTTCTCTATTTTCCAGAAACTCCATTATACTGTTCGCTATGTCTTTTCCAGTGCCGGATTTGGGTGTTACATGCCCTAAAAACTTAGAGTTGGGTTCCTCTATTAGTGAAACATGTTCTTCTGAAATAACTTTTTTATAAAACTTACTTCCTTTCTTTTCTTGAACAATTGTTTTGTCTTGTCTTCCATCAAAAAAAAGCCCTCTATTTTCGGTTATCTGGCCATGAAGACTATTGTTCGAGAGATCTCTTCGATTTTTTGACCTTACACGTCTAATTTTCATTCTGTCTATCACTTTGGTTTTATCTTCCTCTGTGATAATACCTAAATCCTGTAATGCAGCACTAGCTATATCTGCAGCAGCTCTGTCTGACACTCCCGTACGGTCACAGACGGAAGCAACAGATGGCAGATTAGTACTCATTTGCGTGCTAATATTTTTCTCTTTTTTGTGTTTAGAAGGGCCTGGTAGATTTAGATCTTCTTGTAAATTCAAAGGTTGGCGACTGACGACTGCGCAAACAAAACTCCACTGATATTGATGCCAGTCTCCTCCCCTCACTCCCACCCCGGCCTCCACTCCTCAAGGCAAGGGCAGTCAGGCACTAATACACCTGTTCCATCGATGACTCATAGGCCTACTACCGTATTTCAATTCAACTATAAACTTTTATTATATTTCAGTTCATATTGAGACGCCACATTAAACATTTTTGTTGAACTCTCAATTGTATAAATACTTTTCAAAAAAGCTGCAAACACCGTGTTTTTACAAAATTTCATCACTCTTGCGGCACCTCAAGACACGCTCCAAAAATAAAAAATAAATAAATTTCCACCTTTTTTGACAATAAAGTAGGTTTGTTATGGTATTTCAAATTGAAAAAAAATATTTAAATGTTTTTATAAAAATCTTGAAAATTTGGTAAAAATTGCTATTTTAAGAAACTTTGTCGCACTTGCGGCACCTTAAGATGTACTCCAATATTTTTCATATTTTTTCTTTATCTTTCCAACACCAAAAGGCAACTTTTCCACGCTATTACAAATGGAAAACCGAAACTTGTTTTTTTCGTTCCACCCTAATGTCCATGTCAAAGGAAGTAACTTATCTACTATATAGTATATATATACAGTGTGTATAAAAAAATATGAAAAAATATTGTAGGACTTCTTTTCATTTAACGTGATAGAAAAATGTCCGCCTCTCATTTTTATGGAAAGCTATTTGTATAGTTTGGTGATTTTAAATTATATTAAGATCAGTCGTAAATATGGCAACCAATTTAAAAATTCTGATTGAAACCGTTCTTTTGGACCCTTAAAATTTGGATTAGTAATTTTGTGCAAAGCTCTAGCTTCTTCTGGATGCTAGAAATACGATTTAAAAGATACTTGAAAAACATGTTTTATAAAGTCTCATGATAAAAAGTACACATTTAATAAAAATATTAAAAATACATATATTTTATTGACTGGTTTTAGAGAATCGGTAAAAAACTGACAAATAAAGGCCATTAAAATAGAGGTTAAAAAAAAATTTTAATATATCTTATCATATCTGTTGATACTTTAATCATTTTAGTTTTTACATTATATTTTTTTACTCAAATATTACAAGAAGTTGTATTTGGACTTATAGAAAAGAAGGCTATCATGTTAGTTAACGGTACTTTATAAATGTATATCTGCTGGTACATATGTATCATTTTATTTGTTACAATATTAGTATTATATAGATAATTAATTTCTTTGTTTCAGACACAAGTACAGTAATTATCGAAAATGTTCAAAACAATAGCATTGATGAACACAATCTTCATAGACTTTAGTTTCATCAGTTAAATAAAAAACAACAACAACAACTAAATTTACGATGAGATCTAATCTAAACCTTTAAAACTTATTAAAGCTCAACATTGACCACAAGAGGAAAAGTGTTCAACTTTTAATATTTTGTCTATGTCTTTTCATCTTGTGCGGAGGATGATTGTTGTGTTTTGAATATTCTTAATTCTTTAGCACGAAGGGAATGAGTTTATTAAAATGTGAAAGACAATATACGTAGGTATTAATAATACCAATAACAAGGCTCTAGCTATGATAAGGTACTAATGGTTTAAACTAAGAATATAATAATGGTTTTTATAAGATATTATTTTTCATCCATAAATGTGTTTTTTACTAGCATTTCATTTCTTTGTTGTATGTATTTATTACTTTGTTTACACTTGGAAAGAAATAGTACACTGAACAGTCAGTTGCCTTGAATAAACATTTTATGACAATTTATAACTTAGGGTTTGGAGGAGTCATTCTACTTGGAAAATTTCAAAATCATTCGTAGACCCAACCATTTAGGAGCTAGATTACTTAAAAGTCTAAGTGTAATCATTCACTAATAGTTTATCTGCAGGCAATGGATAAATATAAGCCTGAAGATTTTTAGCTGTCATAGGCCACACACTATTCAGTTCTAATGACAGACTATGTCTGCAGATAATAACTCACAGATTGATAACTGCAGGCCAACTGTACACTCACCATACAATAATGTAGCCTACAGTTCTTTCGTCAGTTCGGTTCAAAGTTTGAACTGAAATAAAGTGCAGTTGTGTATCTAAATAAGAAAAAGTTGCAAAATCGACAAAAGGGAAAAAAGAACGCTAGTGGGTAAAAGATTGGCTACTTAAACTTGAACGTTTTTTTTAAAGATTCTAAATTTATTTTTTTAATATCAGAAAATAATTATATCATAATTTTGTTTATAAAAACCATTTATTTATTTTGCTAAAAGAAGTAAAGTTTTTAAAATAAATAAAAAAAATTGTTTCCAAAATTTATAAAGTCAGGTAAAGCATATTCATTTGCACGCTCATTTGTTAAGGCCTTGATGATGGTGTGTCGATGTAGCGAATTGTTGGTTGAGGTTGAACAGAATTGTACTTTGCACCCTTATATATTATTTCTCAAAGGTGTTATTTTGTCGCTAAGCAATGACAGATATCTTAAAATTAATGTTTTTGTAAAAAACATTACTAAAAAACTTTTATATTATATACAAATTATAAGTCAATGCTCCTATTTAATTTCTTTCACAAAAATCATCTTATTCTACTTGATTGTTTTAAATTCTGCATAAAATATTTTTTTATGGATTGGTCCATAATAATTAGTGTTACTGGTTCTTTTGTATCGCTTTATATAGTTTTTACAACAAACATGTTGCTAATTTATATAAAATAATTACTTACCTGATATCTTCTAAACGAATTTCGAAATTTACATTCTTGTAACTTGATATCTGTCAGCTGTAGCTTATATTGGGTTAAATAATAGACTATTTAGCTTTTATGAGTTAAATTTTAACGTTTTAAATAAAAGATAAATTAATACAATTAATTATATAGGTTATCTATACACAATTAATAAGTACTTGTTTTAGAATTGTTAAATTTATATTACTGTAATGTACATATACTATCAAAATGATCATAAGTAAAATTAATGCTGTTACTTTTCCAATCATGTCTTTTTATAACAATTCATTTTTTTAATTTACTTTTTTTTACAATTTAATTGTCATTCTTTGTGTTTTATTTTAATGAAACAAACTATCCCAAATATTAATTATAGTGAATTTTTGTTGGCAATCAAAGTTGCAATTTGTAAAGCTTGGAACTGTAAATTTTAATTTAATTTATAATAAATATTAGTTGAAAAAGTATTGTAAGTTTAGGCATCACATGAGATAAAGTTTTACTTAGTTTGGATTTTGAGACTGTTAAGTACGGTAACTGATTTGTATTATTTCATAACATGTATAATAATATGTTTTGCACCCAACATCCTTGTCATGGGTGCCCATACCTATGGGCAGAGGGGGGCTCGCCCCCTCCCCCTAGCTCCAGGGAAAGTATGTATATTATTAATTTTAGTCAGGTAATTTTCTTTAAAGAGATTAGCACTACTATATGTTTTAAATGTTATGTGCCGTTTGATTTTACATATACTTATTTTATTTTTTACAAGAGTTCAAGCATGAGCTGCTGGTTCACTACTTGGGTTAATATTTCACCTGAATAGCCAAATTGGCTTCCCAAATTTTAAAAGTTTTCTTGGGTAGGTCAAAAATATTCCTGGACTCCTTTTTCCGAAGGAGGGAGGGTACTCCTTAACACGTTCACTGCTACGCAAATTTCGTATTTCCTATGCTAGGAGCTGACCTTTTATTTTTTATATTTATAGTCTAAATGAGTAGAAATTACTTTATTTTATTATTGAAAATACTTCCAATACGGAGGTTGGCGTGAGAACACGCAATGCATTGTGTATTGAAAATAATGCCAAAACGGTGTGCATCTCATAGTGTTCAGTGTCAAGCTCACATGTTCGTCCTTAGCAGTGAATGTGTTAAGCCCCATATCCCGGTCTAGCCTCCCCCCTAGACCCCTCTAGAAAATATTATATGGGCGCCTATGACCCTTGTGTTTGTTCCACTCATATGATAGAATTCAACACAATGTTCCTTACTGGTTTAGGCTTAATCTTAGAATTAATAGGAGTAGATACCGTATTAAGCTTTTATTTGTTAAAAATACATAACGAAAAAAATATTTATTTCATATGTTGTCCCAACCAGTTGTCCTAAGCTCATGTTACGAGTATATTAATCAGTTGTTTTACAGCTTTAGTAATTGCAGTTTTACTCAGGTGTCGTTAGCTAATAATATATATTTGTTTTATTGCTAGAATCAAACAGAATTTATGTTTTTTATAGAAAGTAATGATTTTGTAATGCATATTCCTAGAGTTCAGAGAGTCTACTGAACTAGTTTTAATAAATTTGTTGTCTTTGAAATGTATATTAAAATAATTATTGTCAAAGAATCAACTTTTAGAAAATTCCCGCTGGAGAACTAGCTAACTAACCTAGAGATTGCAAATTTGTAAATAATTAAAGGTGTTTGTGTTACATAATATTATATAATTTTGTACAACTGTATTATTTTTGCAGTTTTGTTTTAGGCTTCCATTGTTATTTGTTAGACAATCGATTTAGTTATCTTTACTGTTTTATATTTGATTATAAAAAGTAGAGTTTTGATGTACTTTCTATTAATTAGATTGAAATTTATTCTTCAAATACCATTTTTTCCCTTTTACTCCCGTCTTTTCCTTGCTTTGGATGTAGCGGATTTGAGGTTGACGGAAAGGTAGAACTGTACGAACTGTACGGATCTTCCTTTTTTCAGTAGCACACTAAACATAGCCCTACTGTACTTCAAGTCTTTGCAGTCAAGTGGCTCATACTGTTAACTTACTAATTAATACATAAGAATGTCAAGTTTTTTGAACTTCAGGTTGCATAATTAAACAATAGTGTTACAGTAGTAGATTTGAATAATATATTTATTATAAAACGTGGTTATCAAAAGTTTTTAAAGTAGGAATGTTAGGATCTTTTTTTGATGGCTTTGTAAATATCCCCAACAAAAACAAAAATACAACTTTGCCTACAACGACAGGTGTAATACCTTTGGCTATATCCATAATCAAAATAAAATTCGCACATAGTACACTTAAAATTTATTGCACTGTGTGGGTTAAAAACCGATTAGGCTAGCAGAAATGTATGAGGAAACATCACGCTCTTTCTCCTGTACTAATATTCAACCAATATTACGTACATTGTATTTTCTATGCTATTAATTTGTATAATCCATTAATTTTCAATGGTATTTATTTAACAGTCTAGTTTGCTACAATGGAAAGTTGAAGGTGTATCAGTACCAAATATTTCAATAATTATTATTAATTCCACAAATAAATCTGAACGTAAAAATAAACATAATAACAATAATATTGTTTGTTGTATATAAAGTAGGTGTCGTATGTCGTAAAAATACTATAAATTACATTATTTTAAACAAATTTACTACGGAATAATGCAATTATTCAGTTCGTTTAGTTTCTTTACTGGACTGATACCTTTCGGATAATAAGCAAACCTTAGTTCCTACTAGTTTACAGAAATTCCGTCAGACAGCAGATCGATACAGATATTAATACAGTGACTAGATAGAGACAGTGTGGCCAAGTGTGGTCTTGTTTCCTATTGGTCAAGATGTCGGCAGCCATGTTTTTCCTAATTTCGTATCTGTTTACATTACATTCATTCAAGTTCACATATTGTAAAAGCGATTTTACCGATTTTTTAACAGATATTTGTTAGTTTTTACTTTAAAATAAACGTAATAGTTCTTTTAAAGCGATTTGTGTTGAAGTATGTGATATTGCACCAAATTAATAAGGAAATGACAGCAGATTAGGCTACTCCCGCCACTCTACGGAATCGTTTCAGCGCGCATATTTCAGAAGTAAGTACATACCAAAAGTCTTTTATTTACAACATTTTAAAAAGTTCACAACATAGGCTAATCCTTTTTATCAATAGAAAAGATAAATACAATAAATATTAGTATTAGCAATTTTAAGAACTGTTTTTGGCCCAAACCTATAATTTCGTCCGTGATAGCCCTACGTTTGTTTATAGTTTTCAAATTAAATTGGCATAGTTATTTTTTCTGTACAATCTAAGACGAATTTACAATCTATTATTTCTGTAATAAGTAGGCCTAACTGAAATAATGAGGGAAATTAGTAATGAAACCTGTTTTTCGGCCTTGAATAACTTACTTGAAAATCTTGAATTGCCTAACCTCAAAATCAAAGAATTGTAATTTCGATGTTAGGCTTAAATTGTTGTTAGAGACATTAATTTTATTATTAGCTTTCAATTGAAATAGAAATAAATGAGTTAGTTAGGAAAGTTTTAATTGCTTCGCTTATTTAAAAAAAATCTGATGGAAATAAATGCATTGTAAAAATCAGAAAGTGTAACTTTGAAAATATTTAATTTGTAAAATTTATTCATTGATAAAAAAGGCTAATTAACAACAGGATAATAATTTTGCATTTTGATTTAGGCCTATTCGTTGTTTTATTTTTCGTTTTGTTATACTTTGAATTTTTGATATTTGAATTTATTCATTAAGTTAGGAACAATTTCAAATTTAGCTTTAAGAAAATCATTTTTAAGATTTTGCTTTTCAAACTGAATTGAAACCTAGAATCAGTAAATACAAATTTCATAATTAACTTGCCACAAAACTTTAACTCTAGGGAATTTTAAGCAACAAAATTGTTGTTTAAAATTTATGGTGCATTTGTTATATAAGTTGAGAATTAAATTTAATAAAAAAATGTCATTATGACCAGTCAAATACTTTTTCAGATAGATACAAATTATTGAAAATTTGGTTCCTTGAAAATAATACAAAACCTTGACTTTTATTCAAATTAACCGCATAAATAATGTAATTGAACTTCAAAATGTTTTTTTAACGTAGAATTGAACAAAGAAAATAATAGTGCAACTTGTTTTGATATAGCTTTATTAGTTTGTAATTAACGTCAGTAGGCTACTCAACTATCGGCATAGGCTAGTAAAAAATGTGATAGTTGGCTAAATAATTATTTTTTATAGGTTATTTCATTTTAAACAACTTATCTGCTTTCTAACTACTTTTTAACATTTAAAAAGTTGTTTACGAGGCCTTTATGAAATAAAACAAAAGGTTTTATAAATATTTTGAAAATAAATTACATTATACTTTATGGCAGATAACATTACTTTTAGGAAAAACATGGCGGCCGCTTGCATGTGGCCACACTGTCTCTATCTAGTCACTGTAGATATTAATTAGTACAGTGACTAGATAGAGACAGTGTGGCCAAGTGAGGTCTTGT
>JAGFPH010000013.1:743137-753463 GCA_018207615.1 Philaenus spumarius | reverse complement strand
AGATAGAGACAGTGTGGCCAAGTGAGGTCTTGTTTCCTATTGGCCGGTAGCCATGTTTATCCTAAATTCTTATCTGTTTCTATTGTGTTAAATTTTTTGCACGAAAAAAAACAATACACTTTTTAAGAAGAAACACAGTTTTTATTATTTAATTTCAATATAAATATGAAACTGTAACAATTAAATAGCTTGTTTTTCCATTTATAAAAAAAAAACAAAGAGGTAATTTCTCTTATAATTAGTAGATATTAGTACAGTGACTAGATAGAGATAGATATATATATATATCTTTGTATATTCTTTAATAGCCCACATACAGGGTAAAAAGTAAACAATTTAAATTATCATATTAAGGTGCATTTATCTCTAAAACGGATGGAGTTACAAAACAGTAGTAAACACACTTTTTGTAGTAAAATTTGTGTACTTCAACTTTGCAATTATAATATGTTATGTAAAATATTAATAATTTTTGAAATAATTAAGAAAAACTAAAAAATTGTAAATAAAAATTAGAAAAATTACATATTTAAGTACATATTTCTCTGAAACAGTTGGAGTTACAAGAAAACTGTAAATACAATTTTTGTAGTAAATTTTTATGTACTTTAATTTTGTAATTGCATATGGTATGTAAAATATTAATACTTTATGAGATAATTTAGAAAAACCAGAAAATTGTACTTAAAATCCAAGATGGCGGCGAAAGCTCAGTCTCACGTTAGGGGACTTTTATATCCTCTGTGCTTTTAGTATGATAAAGTAGAGAAGCCATAACTGACATTTTAAGCCAATTTGCAAAACTATACCATTTTTTGTATTTTGATTACATTAATTTGACTGGGCTATTTTAAATTTTAGAAAGAATAACTCTTTCTGTTCGACGAACCATTTTCAAGATATAAGCAAAAAACTTTAAAAAGTGCAAAACATTTGCTGTTTTATGGCTCCCAAACGTTATGCTCACCTCCTACGATGGTGCTAACATGTATTTGGGACCTAATGAAGATTTTAAAACCATTTCCAGCTTTCCCGGAATTAATTCCTGGATAAATCCTAATTTGACTGGCCTATTGAACAATATTAGGTTATACTTTGGCAGGCACAGGACGCTGAGGGATAGACAGGCCTCACCACTACGCACACACACCGCCCTACCTAGGAGCCGACCCTGTTATTAATTATTAACGGCTGAACAACGACTTTAAAGTTGCGACTTTTTACAGTTACGGTTTGTGGTTTTCAAGATGGTTATGTTAAAAATATTGACAGCAAGATAGTAAAAATGAGTCAAAACATGATGTAGATACAAAGTATATCACTCGTTTAGTATATTTTCTCCGTTGTAATGCCAAAATAGGATTTCGGATTTATTGGACACTTCGTAGCCTATGGTAATAATTGTAAGGTATTTCTATTTGGGTGTCACTTAATTTATTACTTTACTAAGGTTTCTGCCCCTGCTCGATGCGATCGCCCACCCCGGCGGCAACCCATGGCGATGCCAATTGCCAATGCAAACATATTATTACTAGTAGTTCTGTGAACAGTAGACTTCGCTCGTTGAAATAACAAATGTGGTTTTGAGCTTAGATTAAAAAATAGTGTGCCAGTAAGGAAGTAAGCACAAGGTTTAGCCAACGAAACATTGTTTTGCAATTCCCGCGATTCCGGGATTTCTAGTTCTCGTTTTTTTTTTCTTGACCTTTAACTGCTAAAGATTTTCTTTTAGAGGCATTGTGTTTTATTTAGGTTAATAATGCGTAAGATAGCTAAACATATCGCATTATAGAGGGACAACATAGAATTAAATATTTACATACATAAATAACTAAAACTTAACAATGTATTTACAGTTCCATAACTTCCATATCATATTTCAATATTAGAAATAATGAAAACAAACGATGTTAAAACGTCGTAATAGTGATCTCAACCCATGTACCAACACTTCCCACGGTGTCCAACGGTCATTTTTTGTATGTACTTTATCGCCGAGAGGTTTCATTTGTTTCATCTCATTTTGTAATTGAAGTAAAGCTAAGTCAAATACTTTTATGAAATTTACAATGATAATTTACAAGTATGCAGTTTAATTCTTTGATTTATTCTCTACACTTTTTTTATTAGGTATTGGTATTATATGTCATTTTTGGGCAAAGGATATATTCCTAAATTACTATTCAAAACAGGCCTAGTTTTGTAGTAGGAACATAAAAACTGGTGTTTTCAAAATAAGAAATTTGAAATTGATCAATATTTTTATACGATTCTATTTAGAACTAAATTACGAAACTTTTTTACATTTATGAAAAAAGTTACAATAATTTGTACTACTTTTTATGTAGGCCTAAAGTTGAACCTTTTCCTTTCGTTACTATACATGCTTGTTTCTTGAGCTAATAACTTTGTTAATTTTACTTCAATCATTTTATTACTGGCATATATGAATTAATTCTTTGAACCTTTATCTGCAAAAAAACTATGGAACACTTTTGAATTGGTTTAGAATAAACGTATAAAAACATGGTTGAAATACAAAAACTTGGACGATTTTTAACAAATTTGAAGTTTACGGCCATTTTGTGAGCTTACCGTTAGAGATACGGAGAAAAATCAAGAATACAATTTTGTTGAAAATCAATTTGCTACTAGAAAAATGTTACTATTTTTTAAATTCGACTTACGGTTAAACCAAAAACTGGCTTTGTAAAAAAGCTCACACTGAGAGAAACGGTCTGGCCGCCATTTTTATTTTATTTAAGGGGTTAAAAATGGAAAAACCCGTATACAGATATACATGGCTCGGCCTAGGAATAAGGAACATTCATGCAAAAAATCATCAAAATTGGTCAAGGCATTTGGCCGTAATCGTGAGACAAAAAACACACAGACGAAATGCCGAACGGTCGAGTTCAAACGGTGACCTCGCTTCGCTCGGTCAATTATTTTTAATTTTCCACTTACACACTTCCTCAGCAAGGGTTAATTTAATTAAATTACAAGTGAAAAAACATGGACCAAGACTGGGATTTACGAATGGGACCTTTACGTTTTTATTTACAATACAATAAGCAAACAAACTATTGTATAATGTTGTGATATTTTTACGGAAATGATGATTTATTAGGACTTGGATATAAGTTGGGCGGTGGGGGTAGTTGTGAATTGTACAAAATGTAAGACAGAGGTCGAAATGTACACGTGCTATCGCCAACATTTGTCCACAAAATCCCTAATTGTATTCATAACTTTAACATTTTTTCAATTTATTAATATGAATTTTTATGGAAATATTGGTTGATTAGAACAGAGGCACTTGGATCTAAGTTGGGTGGTGGGAAGGGATGGACGTGACCTGTACATAATGTAAGACAGGGTTTGAAGTAGACACTCAATATCCCCAACATTTGTGAATAAAATCCCTTAATTTGTCCATAATGTTTACATAAAAAACATTTTTAACAGGAATTTTATATATTTTCGGAATAAAACAGCCTAAAATGTTCTCTACAAGTTAATGAAAGTTTCATCAAAACCGGTTCAGCCATTCCGGAGATTAACCCGGCCAAACAAACAGAGAAACAGACAGAAAAAATGTATAGATGTGTGTTTAGATTTTGGTAATGTGTGGTAACTGGTAGGTTGGTAACCATATGAGCTTAGAAAAAAGCTTATATTTTGAAATGACAGACAGACGCTCTAATTTTATTTATATGCAGTTATAATTCTTGAAACTATTAAAAGAACAGATTTATAAATTTTGTGAAAACGAAACCTATTGAACAGTTTTTGTTGTAGCCTGAAGTAGGCCTATATCATGGGTGACCTATATTCCAGTTATTCGGATTGAGTCAGAACAACTGGGGAAAACATAATATTAGATGTTAATGTTAGATATTCTAGTGTCAGATGTATGATATTAGATGACAGAAACATCTAAAATCCTATTTTCTGTACTAATATTATAAAGAGGTAAAATTTGTTTGTATGTAGGGGGTGTCTCTGGAACTGCTGAACCGATTGAAAAATATTTTTACTAATAAAAAGCTACACTATCCTTGAGTAACAGGCTAGAATTAATTATGATTTAAGGGTTAAAATAATCAATAAAACAATATGTATTAATTGCTATACTTTTCTTAAAGCTAGAGAGCTGAAATTTTGTACATTTATTTCTTGCAAGATACATAGAAAAAGTTAACTAGATTTGCATTTTGTCGCGTGCTACTAAGGGCCACTAAGGGGTGAAAATGTGATAACAACCCCTAAAACAATACAAAATAATTGTTATATTTTCCTTAAAGTTAGTGAGCTGAAAATTTGTACATTTATTTCTCACAACATACATAAAAAAAAATATCATGGATTGACATTTTGTCGCGTTTGTTTTACTTTCCTTAAAACTAGAGAATAAACCCTTAATAAATTAAGGAATTTAAAAACAATTAAAATAAATAAGACATGTTAGAATTTAATAGTAGGGCATATTTAAATAAAATAACCTGTTTGCATTAGCTTCGACGCGAGTCACCGCGAGGGCTGGCGAGCGAAGCGAGCAGGGGGCGGAGCCCTCTAGTATTAAATAATTTTATTTGTAAGAACAAGCTTTAGATGTAAAAAAGTCACGGGCTATCATAATATTTAACGACATCTGTAAAATTTAAATAAAAACCAACACCATGTTTTTTCATATTCGCCCTTTCTCCTCCTACCTCCTGATGTATAGGTAGATTGTTGTTAGATTATACAATTTCAGCAGTTTTAACTACTCGAACGAAGAAAACATATTTTTTGTGTTTCCTTCAAATATTAGTTACGTTTTTTAATGTTTTCAAAAGAATACGCAAATGTTCTCTATTTTTATAAATACCGTAATTTACGTGTGAATACTCCTACAGTACACTTACAACTTCAAATGAATAATATTACGTAGCCTACTAACGTTAGAATTCATCATCGAATACAATACACACTGACTCACTTGGTGAGTGTTGTAGGCTAGGCTACCTGTATCTCACCTCACAGATGAACCAGTTTTCTTCTCGTTATTCTGTGAATCAAACTTGTTATTTGGAGTAAAGGCAATAAATCTGGTGAGTCGAGCAAGGGTAGAGGTCACTATCGTCATTTCCGCCTCACAAATTGGTCCACCCACACTCATCGTGCACTTGCAGAACGCTGAATTACATTCTTTAATAATGAGCCACGCAGCGCTCGTCAAGGCCTATTTCTACATCGCAGTCCGGTTTTACATGTTCTGTTCGTTAGTGATTCTATTAGAAGCTATTATTTATATAGTACAAACACTCACTGAAACAATTCTTGGAGCTAAGCGTGGTACACTTGAGAATTGTAATAACCAGGGCCGGTTTTAGACATGTTTTAAGTGTAAGCGAACAATATTTTGGCCCCCCCCCCATCTCAATGATAATAAACGTATAGTATATTGTAATGGACTATTGGGAAAAAATCTGCGAATAATTATTACAATTGCAATTTTCTTCGAAAGAGCCAATTTTGTTAATTATTAGCCAAACTCATGCTTCTGTTGTTGCTCAAAAATCATGTAGGCAGATTCTTTTCTTTCTTTCAGTTTGGCAACATCTTTTATTTTTGTATCCGTATCCATTTCATTGAGAATTTCATTTTAAATGACCACTAAAGCTAGTCCATTCAATCGTTCTTGAGATATGGTTGTTCTTTTAACTTTGAAAAGCTCCTTTTAACTTAACTGACACTGGAAGAGTGAAAAGTATTCTTAAGCTTACAAAACAGGAAATGTGTCCACGTAGCCATTTGTTTGTGATGAAAGACAAGGCTTTGGCCGGAGAGGTACCGGAGGTCAATAGGTGCAAATATTTGGAACTCGTTAAAGAGATCATTTCCATCATTTCCTCTTCATCACTTTACACGATTTCAAGATTTCCACATGCTTTCTTCAAATCCTCTCTATCCCATGTTCGCAGATTGTCTATTTGATATAGAAATTCAAAGCTTTTGGTGTGATTTTCCATAAGCTGGAATATTTCTTTCAGTAATGTGATCACTTTGTCAAGCACAACATAAAAAATTGACTTTGAAAGATCTTTTCGTTGAAATAATAGGTTCATCCTCACTTTCGTAAGATAATTGCTTTTTCGTTTTCCTTGGGTGGACTTGAGTTTCCTTTTCAAACCCAGCACTGACTCAGAGTTTGTCTGCAAGTTCTTTTGCATCTGTAATAAGACCATTGACTCCATCATCAGACCTCATGTTTTCAAGAAACCCTTGGACTCTTTTGATGAGATTCATTGAACTTTGTAGATCAGAGGTAACATTTTACTAACCGTGTTTTTTTACACAGTAGGCCTATCTCATGCCGGGTTATTACACAGCAAAGATACTTGAAACTGTGCAGTTTTCGAGCAATTCCCAAAGCAATATTTCTGGCAACAGCGTTAATTTTTCATCTTGGGAAGCTTCATACATAGCAACGTAAATTTCCTGAGGGCAATATGGCCTCAATTCTACTTTCCCGAGTGCTGCTGATAGGTTTTTACTGTCAGTATAGGTGAGTGTTTCTTTCAAATGTTCCAGCGGTATGTTGATGCTGAAAGGGGGGGGGGGTCAGGTTTTATATCACCATCTCCAACCACGCAAAGATTCAACCATATTGACATATTGTATAGTAACATTTTCTATAGTAAATATTCGTCCTTAAAACAAAACAATAATTGATCTTTCCTGTTTTTCCCAAATTGGCGCCCCTGTTAAGTTGGCGCCTTCTGCTACCGCGTAGTTCGCAGAATTCAAGATCCGGCCCTGGGAATAACACTAGTCCAACATCCGAAAATGATAGCAGTGTTATAGAAATGAACATTTACAGTTCAGTTTCTTTTTCAACTTTTGTGTTATTTTTATACCAAATAGTATTGTTTGAAAATACTGAAAGCAAAACAACGGTTTTACCGAATATGTCAAAACAAATTCTGAAATAAATTAATGACACACTACTTGCAGATGGATATAAATTATAGTAAATGATCTTCCGGAACAGAAATTCTTTCATGTCGGACAACTTTATCCTTATTGTGTGGTAAACGCACGCATTCAGGCTAAATGAGCTTTTCGTGCGAAATAGTGTTGTCTTGGGTTTAGTAGGCCTAAAATAGATCCATGCACCCCTTGGTCGACCTTCTTCCCCTCCCGCATAATACATTCCTGTTTGGCTTTACGACTTTTCACATTTCGAAGGTAGGGTTTTTGCTTTTGCACGTGATTTCACAATGAAATTGTTGACGCCCTTTCTTTCCCATCCTTCGCCTATTGTAGGTACCCGTAGTATGGAATTTGTTCCTCTTCATCTATAAACTTTTAGAAAATGGCCAATGACTCATCCAGGTATGTTGTCATATGATAACTCCGGTACAATGCAGCATATTTAGTAGTTAGTTAATTGAAGGCATGAATGAAAACCATTCATTTCCAATACTATTGAAAATGAAAACAAGATATTGACATGATTTTGGCTGTTTAAATTCTTTATGTCGGTTTTCATTCTTAACTGGGATAATCATCGCAGTGAAGCAGATGAATTTGCATTGCGATATGCGTTAGATTTTGTGCTATACATTTTTGTGTTTTAAATAAATACCTAGTCTAGATTATTTAAGTTGCTTGATTTAGTTTCTTTTATTATGTTCAGATTTTTTCTAAGTAAGTTATGAGTTTCTTTCATTAGTTATTTCAATTAGCTTAGTTAACCACTAAAGATTAGCCTAATGTATTTAATTTGTATTGTGGTTTTTACTTTGTAATTAGTTAAATAAACAAACATTTGTATATAGCTAGCTAAATGTGGGACATTTTATATTTCCTGATAGTGGAGGGAAACTAGTCAAAAACTATGATAAGTCATTAATAGAGAAGTTGCATTTTTGTGTATAATATGTTTTTATACATGCAAATGAGTTGAAGGCGAAAGTATCAGCAAAATCGGGTGGTAGCTTCGCGAGAAAAGAGCATTGTTGATGCATTTCGAGTGTAGGCTTACAGCTACAGTATTTCTTAAGTATCCCCGACTCTACTGATCGTAGAAAATTTAAAAAATTAAAATACTCGTAATCGAATAACTTGGGTTGTAGTTACGTTAACAATACCTACATCCTAACCTCAAAAATATTTCTCGATATATACATTTTTAAATAATAATGCAAATGAGGTAAAAATAATTAGATCTTTATGAAATTTGAAAAAAATATGCATTTTCATGCTATTAATACATGATGCATTTTTTTTATTTTTACAACCACAACTGCTGACTATTTTTTAAATAAATTTAAACGTTTGCCAAGGTTGTAAGGTAAACTGTGTAGGTTTTTTATGCACTTTTTGTATACACAACTTTATATGAAAATCTCCTTATCAAAGATAAGGTACATATTATGACAAAATTTAAAAATAGAGACATTATTTTTTCATATTTTCCAAAATTTTTTAAAGATCTAATAGTTTTACCTCAATTATTTCATTATTAGTAAACAATACAGGGTGTCCCATAAGTAAACTGACAAACTTCGGGAAATGGTTCTATGGGTCAAAATAAGAAAAAAAGTAGGCCTACTTGCAAACATAGGCCCGAAATCGCTTCGTTTTACAAATACGGGCCATTTTGTTTCGTTTACAAAATAATTAATATCTAGAGAACGGTTTAACCGATTGAGTTCAAACTTGGCATGAAGTTTAAACTAAAAATGATATTTCTTAAGAAAAATAAGCGATTATATCCAATCATGCATTTCAAAATGGCGGCTGTTTGAACATTTCAAACCTAAATTACTTAAAAACCGTACATTTTAACAACAAAATTCAAAATACCTTTTTTGTAGCCCTTTTGCTTCCCAATCGGTTGGTGTAACTTTTAAAACAATCGGATGAAGGATAATAGCTAAGTTATGAGTAATAATTGGTTCGTTCAATTTGGCATCAAAAACCAACATAGTAAACACAATAATATTGTGGTTACTTATGCTGTTATTATATTTATGTTAACTATTAAACTTCATCCGATTGTTTTGAAAGTTATACCATCACCACCCTAAACGGTTCAAAAGAGTTACAAAAAAAAAGATGTCTTGACAATTTTCGTTAAAATATAGACTACGGTTTTTGAGTAATTTAGGTTTGCAATTTTCAAACAGTCGCCATTTAGAAACGCATGATTGTATATAATCGCTTATTTTTCTTAAAATAGCTGATCATTGTTAGGTTAAACTGCATGCCAAGTTTAAATCAATCGGTTAAACCGTTCTCTAGATATGGATTATTTTGTAAAAGAAACAAAATGGCGAATATCTGGAAAACAAGGCGTTTTCGGGCCTATGTTTATTTCAACTTTTTTTCTTATTTTGACCCATAAAACCATTTCCCGAAGTTTCGCTGTTTACTTATGGGACACGTATATTTGATTTTTTTTTTAGGTTAGGACTAAACTATACACCAACAGTTCGATAATCTATTCATTTACGAGTATTTTCTTTCTTCTAATTTCTCCACGACCAATACAGCCTGAGGTATTTAAAAAATAGTGCAGCATTCATCTCATTTCTTGTTTGTAAGAAATGCAACTTCCCGATTACATCACTTTTAAATTCTAATTTCCCTTCACATGAAGTCTGATGATGAAAACAGGGTAGGCCTATTTACCTTTTGCAGTTTTGTTTTGTATGCTAAACACAGTACATAATATAATTATTATAATAGACTAATTACTACCATAATTACGATATTATGATTGACAAAACTATATATGGACAGTAGGCCTAAAATAATTTCATATATAGGCTAAATCGAAAGTATTTTTTAAAACCTTGAGATTAAAGAATACAAAGTGTTTCAAAACAAGCCTTTATTAGGCTATTTGTCAATATAAAATATGGTAAATGAATTATTGTTATATGCCAATAAATAATAACCTTAAAAGATGTATATTATTATATGCACTCACAATAAATCAATTGTACTAAATAAATAACATTTTCGTTTTTTGAAGTGAAAAATTTGTATGGCCCATTTTGCACTTTTTGCGTGGGTATTCGAATGAAATCTCACTCACCGTACCGTACCATAATCTAATCACTATATAAAATACATGCATGCTACCAATGAAATGGACATTGTGCTTCCTCATTTTGTAGCCTAAGTTGTGTTAAAATAGTTTACTTGGCAATACTTCTGAAATGGACATTGTGCTTCCTCATTTCGTAAGTTGTGTTAAAACAGTTTACTTCGTAACACCTCTGAAATGGGCATTGTGCTTCCTCATTTTGTAAGTTGTGTTAAAAT